>JABFPM010000402.1:0-29604 GCA_022817325.1 Idris sp. 1 HC-2018 | reverse complement strand
TGGAATAAATTTTTGTCATCTGCAAGCTTCATTTATATACCTCATGTTTTCTCCTATATTGTTTACTATCCACAGTTTATTGCACTTATATTAATTGTTTGTTAATAGTGTGTCTGACGATATTAAATTTCTGATAATAAACAGTGCAATTTTTCAATTTTAAATTTGAACGGTGCTCCTTTTTCGTTAATTTTTGAACGGTGCCCTATTTACATAGTAATTTTGAACGATGTACTTTTTACATTGCATTTTTGAAACCTGCACCTTTTGGAATGGAGCGGTCGACATGTTGTTAAAATATCGAAATGTGCATTTTTTGTCTTTAATAGACTTTCCAAGAAGGATTAAGATGTACAATGCATGTTTTATCTTGTTCATTTGTGACGCTGCGACTGTAAACATTAGTTTAGAATCGTGTTTTCATGAGTATATTATTTGTGAGTCATAAAGTAAGTATTTTTTTGTATATTTATTGTATAATTAATGTTTTTTATAAACAAAATTATTATAAAAAAATTAATTTTATTATTGTTTATTTTTTTAAAAAATTATATTTTTATGTTCAAAATATAACATATTAAGTTAATAAGCATTTTTAGCCACAAAATTACCGAATTTCAATCTTATTTAAATAAAAACGCAACGAAAATTAGTTCGTGCACTGAGTGCACCGCGCGCGTATGCGTGTTATAATTTTGGCGCGCACAACGAAAGGTTAAGGGGGTAGTCCAGTGTAAACATCCAAAAAAAGAACCTATTTTGAAGAATTTTTTTCTCAGTCGCAGAACATCATTTATTGTTAGGTTTATTTTTAATAAATAAAACGCACTTAATACTTCAAGGAACAATTTTTAGTACACAAATTTATTACATTGCTAATTAAATAAATAGACTTTTTAAATTGTCCCCATGTCACTCGTGTACCTGATAACTCAAAAACTATCCAACCAATCTTCTTAAAATTTGATCCACACATTCCATAGACATGTCGCTAGAATTTTTTGATTCCATCAACATTTACATTCGTTATTAAACAAAATAATAACTATCAAAAGACAGTCAAAATTTGAGATTTTTGTTTTACTGTGCGCCATTTTTTTAAATGTTGATGGAATCAAAAGATCCTAATTTCGATCATACCGACATGTCTCTGGAATGTGTGGTTAAAATTTCAAGAAGATTGGTTGGATAGTTTTTGAGTTATCAGATACACGTGTGGCATAGGGAAAATTTAAAGAGTGTATTAATTTAATTAACTATATTATAAATTAAATTTTTGTATTAAAAAAATTGTTTCTTGAAGTAATAAGTGCGTTTTATTTATTAAAATAAAACCTGACAATATATAATGTTCTGTGACTGAGAAAAAAATTCTTCAAAATAGGTCTTTTGTTCGACGTTCACACTAGATTACCCCCTTAAAATATGTTCAAAACATTTAACAAATGAACGTTTAGTAAATGATTCCTTAACTTTTGATACGTTTATTGAACGTTTGATAAACACTTAATAGGCGTTTATCGAACGTTCTCTAAACGTTTATAGAATGTTTACTGAACTTTATAAACGTTCAACTAACGTTTAATAAACTTCTAGTAACGTTCATTCATACGTTCGACAAACGTTTACCAAACGTTGATCTAACAAAAATTCCACAAAATGATCAAAATCTAATTTCATTACGTGTTCTACCAAATAATCGTGATATATCTTGTTATGCAAATTCTAACAGTCAGTGTACTTTCCACAATAAATATATTAAGAAACAATTACTAAAATTACCGAAACAACATTTTTTGTGAGAATTAATACAGATTTATAAAGATGGTAAAATAAATGTTGATATTTTAGCAGTTAGTAAAATTTGCTATTTGCTGATATATTTTTAGAAGATAACCAATATTAGCTAGATATACAACACAACGTTGCTGAATTTGTTTTGCATCAAGGGTCGCGAAAGCGACCCTTTCGAGACAAGGCTAAACTATTTGAGATCGCTGAGTGTTTATATAGCTCTATTGATAGCATACACTGTAAGTCAGTTGCTGCGAAATCCAACAACATGTTGTTTAATCTGGTTGCACACAACATATAGTTGAAGTTCAAACTTTTTGTGTAAAATTCAATAACATGCTGTTCAAATCGGGCCTTGGGCTCTCGCGCGAGCCATAAAAACTGCTGAATTTTCCTCACGGGAGTAAAACGATGTTAACTCCAATGATGCATAATATACTATTAACGCTGAAAAAATATTTTTGTCAATAAATGGAATTTCGCCAAAAACCAACTAAGATCTTATTTGTTTAAATTATTTATTGTCATAGAGCGACGTTTCGATCAAACTTCCCAATTAAGGGTTTCTAAGTAGGTTTTAACCGGTGCCGCAACATGTGGACGAGCAATTATCATGCAGGATAATGATTTTGTTATTTCTGAAGTAATATTTCTCGTGCTTTTCTTTGAGTGCTCGACTCAATCTTATCAGCTGAGTTCGGTAGACAGTCTCATGAATGGTTTTGTTTGGTTTGAGCAACTCATAGTACACAACCCCAAGCTGATCCTACCAAATACACAACAAGAGTTTTTTTCCATGAATATTTGGTTTAGCTGTAATTGTTAGTGCATGCCCCCATGATGTTTTCCTTTTTGGATTGTCATAGTGAATCCATTTTTCATCACCGGTAACTATACGGTGTAGGAAACCCTTTTGTTTGTGCTTGGCAAGCAGCATTTCACATGTCAAAAATCGGCGTTCAATGTTTCTCGGTGTCAGTTTATACGGAACCCAATTTCCTTGTTTTTGAATCATTCCTAATGATTTCAACCGATGTGAAATTGCTTGTTGAGTCACTTCTAAAGTAAGTGCAAGTTCCTCTTGTCGTTGGCACGAATCTTCATTCAATAATGATTCCAATTTCGCATCTTCATACACTTTCGGCCTTTCGCTACGTTCTTTGTCTTCAATGTCAAAATCACCGTTTTTGAACTTTTAGAACCATTCACGACAACTTCTTTCACTCAAGGTAGCCTCACCATATGCTTCTACAAGCAATCGATACGCTTCTGCAGCAGATTTTTTCAAATTAAAAAAGTAAATCAAAAGCTCCCGCAAATGACGCTTATTTGGCTCAAAACTCGACATTTTGGCACTTGAAAAAAAATACTACACTGATAAAAAATCGCTAATATTTTACGTTTATATTATTGACTGATATCTGACCTTAGGACAATGACGTACATATCTGACAATTTTGACAATAAATTAACGGTGGCGCCACTTTCGTCAAACGGCAGAAACTTATTTGTAAACCTAATATTTTTAGCAATTTTACTGACAATTGCATTTTAGCTGTAAAAAACATTTGGTCAAAGAACAACACTTAGTCAAATAGTACATTTGGTCAAAAATGTTAAATAATGGTATTTTTCTTTAAATAATTAAGTTTTAATGTTATTGTGTGCATGGTATACATTTTTTACAAAAAAGAGAGAAAAAAAAAGACAAGAGAAACAAAGTAATCTGCCTTCAGTGATTGTCAAGATGTCGGTCGCATACATTCATAGTACAAAAAGGAAGCCGCAGTTATTATATTTAGGATATTTATTAAACTGCTATTATGTTAGCACAAAAGTAAATCCTGAAATTAAACATTGGAGGTGTAAAAGTACAATGCGATGAATGATAAAATTATTGAAAAAACTGTGCATCATGAAAAACACTCCGGTGAAACAGATGTAAACAAAATTACATGAAAAATATTGCTCTCAATAAAATTATATACGAATTCAAAAAATTTGACCAAGTGCCCTAGAATCGTTTAAATGTTATACTAAGTGTAAATGGTAAAAACCGCTAAAAGAAAATCTTTTGTGGCAAATTATATCCATACATTTTTATACTTTTATATTAAAGTCTGTGCCTTCATATAAATTATATTAATTTTTTATTTTCGACTGTAGTTTTTTGACAGAAACGCTATTTTAAATATTAAAAATAAATTTTCATTAAACTGGCATTTCGGCTTACATTTAAGTAAACTTCACGTCATAAAAAAATGAAATTGTTATTTCTTTCCTAAAGGCTTTTGATTATACTAAATTCTTATATTTTACTCCGAGAAACGTATCAAAAATCTATACTTTTAAATCTATAATACCTTTGTACGACAATTCCCTAACAACAAAATTTAAAAAAAAATACTCACACAAAGACGCGAAATGCGATAATGTAAATATTATATCTATATATATTTACATATATATAAATATAATATTTACATTACAGCATTTCGCGCTTTTGTGTGCGAATAGACAGTACCTTAAAAAATATAAATTATTATTTCTAACTAATTTATTTTACCATTTTTTAGTATTTAGACTGTTCTATTACATTAGAAAAATGGAGCGAATTAAAAAAGCTTTCGTGGAACGCAATAAGTCAAAAATGTTTCGATTGTGAAGAAGCAATGGACTGTGCACAGAATCTATAAGAATTATTATTCGGTTCACAGTAAAAACGTTCAAATAAAGTAACATTTAAAAAATTGTTATTACTATTAAAAAACTTCCATTTATATATTTCAATTGTAAGAATTCATTAAAAATAATTTAAATATTCTTAGAAAATTTCTATAAACACTTTTAATTTAAACTACACTCTAGAGGAAAAAAAACTCCCAAAATACATAATTTGTATGAAAAAAAATTCTAACATAAAATTGACGTATTTTTCACAATTTTTTAGATGCATTTTTTTCGAACTTTATGTTTTAGCTTTAAAACACTTTAGTTAAGAATGAAACTTTCTGTTTTATATAATTCGGAATACCCTCAGATTTGTAAATTGTCATTTTGAATAAAAATGTCAACTTTTGAGAATGTAATTTATAAAAAAATAACTTCATAAATGCAGAAGAACGGTACTATTTTATTTGACAGTTTTAAAAACTATAATGCAGGTACAATTTGTTCTTCGTTTACGAAGTATAATGGTTTCTATACGCTTGTATGTGCAATTAAAATTTATTTCAGTAACAATATGTTATTAATTTTCTTTATATAAGAAAACTAATAGCATTTAAAGATATCATGTATCAAAAAATTAAATTAACTTAATGTAAGCGGTGTAAAAGCAACTTAATAATTTATGTAATACTTTCTTATTCGTTTATAACAAATGCTTCATGATTTGAATTAAAAAAATATTCATTTCTATACAAAATTTACTATGAATCCAACACCGGCGTAGATAAATAGAATCAACTTTCGAATTGTGACAGGATTGTTTATTTTTTGATTAATTCGAATTTTATTTTATAACTAATAAATCATGTTTTTTCATTTAAATTTGTATCACACAAACCAATTTGTCACTGATCGAAATATATATATATATATATATATTAATATTATTTTCTACATAAGTAAACGCAGCACAATGTGTATATTTTAAGTGCAATAAATTACTTTGAATAAAAATGTATTAACGTAGTAATTTTCTATATGTATAACATAAAATTAGTACAATTCAACAGATATATTGTTTATATTTTATTTATAATTAGTTCTTTGTATAAACTTGAAGTCAATTAATTGTAAAAAAATGATATAAAATATTTCAATTTGTTATTTTAGTCAAAGTACTTGACACTGCATTTAATACATCGACAATTTTAACAAATTTATTCATAATTATAACATTAAAATTATACATAAAACAATGATACCGATAAAGAGGTAGTTAATTTTATTTCGAGTGACAGACTATTTTTCACTCAATATTTATCCAGCATCACTCATTTATGTCAACTCATCAAAAGAAAATTGCAAAAAATTAAATTTTAAAAAACAAATAATAATTTTATCTGTTTATTCGAATATTAATTTTATTTATTTAATTTAAAAATAAACTTCACTTATATATTATTCTATTAATTCTATGGTTTCAAGTAGATGTTTATAAGAAGTTTTATGTACATATATATTTGCATGTTAGAATTCACTTAACAAAATAATATAATTAAATCACAATGTACGAGTTTTAAAACAAAAAATTGTTTTAAAATATCAGCATGGAATTATTTTTCCTATTTTCATTTGAAAATAATACTTTTTGCATAATACTCAACAAATCAGTAAATAAATTATAAAAAATAATTGATCATTAACAAATAAATTAAATAAATAATTTGTGTTGCAATTGTACGTATGTAAGTATACAGATACATTTAAGTACAGTTCAGAAGCAACATCTTTTTTTTTTTTGTTATTCTAACTTTTCTTTAATTTCTAGAGACACAAATGCTTTAAATTCATCTTTTTGATTATACATAGGTCACTTTATTTATTCCACTATTTCCAAAAGACTTTTTGTGCAAATTCAACATTTGTTGAAGTTTTTATTTGGTCATTTTTATAAGGAAGATTGAATTTGAGTAAATTAGTTTAAATCTGTGAGTTCCATTATGAATGCAATATTTTTAAATATTTCGTATGTCCTGTTAACTTTATCATTTGATAAAAAAAAAAACCCCCCGAAAAAGCAGATTATACAAAATGACCCTCATATACCCATCATTTTGGTTTTTCTCTTTTTTTTGCTTTTGTTTTTTTCTTTTTTTATCATATATAGGTATCTTTTCATTGAGATCACAAATAGCCTCCTTCAATTTACAGACATTAAATAAACATTAAATTTCTAAAATACTGTTAGATTATATTCGATATTTGTACCGAATCATTTTCTTTTGTTTCATTATTTATAAGAACTTATCTGAATAATTAACAACATTTAGACATTAAATAAGTTACTTCCATTAAAAAAGCAAAGAATTTAAATATTCTTCCATATTTATCCGTAATCTTTCATTAAATGGCTTAATTTTGTTACACTTATACGGATTAATACAATAAGATAAATAGCTACAGGATTCTGTTCACTAAGAACAACACTGTAGCAACGACACGTGATTATACAGTTAGCGACACAAAACTTATTGACCGTATATCAAGTAGTAACACTTGAAGCACATCGTGAGAGCAAATATAGGACGGCAATAATAAATCAAAAAATCGTTCACAGTTTAAATATATCTTCAAAAAAGGACTCGTAAAACAAATACTTATACTATTATTTTTTGCATTGTTCATCGGTAAAATAATAATTATTTAAATTGTGAACTGCGAAAGGAGGATTTTCGGGGCACATTTTGTCGCAAAATTGGAAGAAACTGAATATGTCGGAGAAACTGAAGACCGATCTACGGGCATCTTTTCAGGTCAAGTTGTACACCAAGCTAGTACCACTTTTTTGAATGGCACAAAAACGGCACGATCTGGCTCACTGCAAAAGCATTACAAAAGTCTCAATATTTGTGTTTTTAATTTACAACTATGTTCAATTGCTGCAAAAAATTGTTACCAATAAAAATATCTTATTCCATGGAATGTGCCGTTGGAAAATCCATTATCATTGAGTAATTCCACACCAACATACGTGTCCTCGCAGCTCGGAACCGATCCCACATACCTCACCCTACCCTGAAGAACTTTACCCTCTCGTGAGATTACCTTTACAAGATGATCTAGTTTTAGATCACGTGGAACCTAAAAGAAAGAAATAATTATTCACAATTCTCTAACGTTTTTCATATTATATGAAAAAAAAAAAATTGTTTAGTTACCTTGGGTAAGTATGGCCGAGCATTCTGCGGAGGGTTCCATTCCCGAAATAAGTCCGGTTCGGAATACCTTCTCGTTCTTCTTCTTCTTCCTGTTTGCTTGTCATTCCAGTTTTGATCGACCCCAGACATCGTTAACATAGAATCTATACTTCTTCGCAAATAATCTTCAGCTTCGTCAATCAACGATTCAGTTGAATCACCACTGTTATCTCCAATCAATTCGGAACGTAAGTTCGGCAGACTGCCTCGACTCATCGGACATTCTGCAGAAATTCAAACTTTGCTCTAAATATGATCAATTTCAAAACTACATCAACTAAATTGCACAAGTAAATTCTAAATGGTTTATCGATTTTCTAATATCTTTACAACTATTTCCAATGTTATAAATTATACACTTTGAAAAGTTTTTCATAAACTAAAATGAATACCTTGAAATGTAACTTTAAATTATAATATTATATACTGTGAAAAGTATTCATAAATGAAAATAAATACCTTGAAATGTAACTTTAGATCGAGTTCTTTTGGGCAAATGTTTCATGAACCTGGATGCATTGGCAGGTCTGGCTACAACTGGCGGATGACCATGCGTCGGGGAAGATGGCATCGAACAGGACCAGTGGCACCTGCTCATGCTTTCAGTCGGAGTCGCAATTGCCCCAGTGGTTATGCTTGGAATTCGAAGAGCATCGAAGGAAGTGGCGCTGGTGTTGGTGCTGGCCCGCCATGAGTGTCTTCTAGTGGGGCCTCCTATCACCTCCAGACCTGGGGACGGTATCGAACTCAACGAGCCACGATATCTCGTGGTGTAGAGGTCACTCGTCAGACGACACTCGCAGGGACTTGGAAGTCCGGGGTTCACAGTGTAACGACCGGTCCAGTAACCACTTGGGGAACCCAGGGACTCTCGACGATTAATTTCTGGAGTACGAAGTCCACTGCGGGAACAAGTGTTGCTGTTGTTGTTGTTATAACAGGCCTACAATAGAAAACGTAAAATGATTATCTAATAATTTGCAAGTTACTTTTTTGGTGAAATTAAATCACCTTCATTTTAATTAAGTGTAGATTTTTGAACCAAAAATATTTAAATAGAAGTGCCAAAATGAAGTATTCTGTACAGAAATGAAATTGCACATTCATTTGTAACATGCTTAGGAAATGCCAAACAAGTATATACGTTACAAATCAATAACTGAACATCATTTGAGCATTTAATTAAGTGTCCGAGTAAACCAACTTTTAATGTAGAACAGAAATGGATATTTTCTATTATTATCTGTATAAGTTGTTCAATTTACTAATTAAATTTATTACTATATTTGGTACACTATATTTACTAGTTTAATTTTGTCTAATTTTAGAAACTTCTTGGATTTCTCGTTTTTCCATACATAATAACTAGAAAATAAAAACGATTAATTTTTATTCACTTTTCTGCAGTTTTAAAAATGAATGAATGATGGTGAAGGTGAGGATATAAAAAGTGAACTTGACTTTTTGCAACACTTGAATGTGCACAGTTTGCACGTATAGTTTGCGCTATCACAATAAGTTTGAAAGCAAATTCGTGGTACAATTAAAAGGAAGCAATTAGTCGAATGAGTTAAGCAGGTTACATTTACGATAACTGTAGTATATGCAAACAGCCGGTAAAAGCCGTGTCAGTGTACGATTTTGAAGGAAAGTTAGGCCATCCGAGTTTGCTGAACAAGAAAATATATAGCTTACTTTAATTATATATATATCTATATGATGGATTCGGAGTATAAAATTTAGTAACTTATAGAAACCTTAGTCATTTTAAAAATAGTGTGTGTAATTCGATTCAATAAATTGCCTAGGAATTACTTTTTATAACTAACTTTATACAAAAAATAAATTAATGTTATCTTCGTTTATTTTAAACAAGTAATTGAATTATTTAATATTACTTTTACTAATTGCATACTGTTTAAAATAATTAAAAGTTTGTAACTTACTTATTTTCAAATAAAATTTAATTTCAGTAATAATGTATGTTAAAAACAATAAATATCCAGTTGCTTCCAAATAACTTGTTTTCAATCTAGTTTTTTAATTTACGAAAACTAATGTCAAATGTTATTTGCCATTTGTATTTTAAATTCTTCATATTAACATAAATCGATGGATGTAAGGTTTACATTTTTGTCTAAGTAATAAATTAACAAATGGTCAAACGTACATGTGGAATTTATGGATTTTATTTTTATTTGCCAAATGCTTTTACAATACATTCATACTTCAATATCGATGAAAGACATTCTTACTGGAAAATTCTAAATTGTGAAAAGTCTCATAATTTTAAGAATTTCTTGACTAACTATACAAAAATCTATTCATATGAGAGTCTTTGTCAAAGAGCGAAAAATGATACATCTTGTAAATTTGAAAATCAATTGAAAAATCATCGTTGTAATAATTCTTTTGATGATCAAAGTACACTGGAAAAGTATATTTGCAAAGCTTTTGATGAAAGTCTTTACAAATTTAAAAAATCAAAAAATATTTATAACTAATTAATCAGTAAATGCAGAGCATTACTTCTCAAGAAAAGTTACATAAATATGACGAAATTTTTGTTGCAATTTAAGTCAATTTGAGAAATTATTTACAAATTTGGGTACTTTAAAAACATACATGGTTAAATATTCGGCAGATAGATCTGACATGGGAAAAATGTGTAAAAAATCGTTTTAAAAAAGAGATCACTTGCAAAAAAAAGATCATATGCAAACTCATTCTGAAAATGAAGCGTATAAATGTAAAATTTGTGACAAGTGTTTCAAACGCACAGTGTACTTGAAAAATTATTTATGTTGCCATTATAATAAAAGGCATCATAAATGTGAGAATTTTAAGAAATGTTTTATCTTTCATATGCACATCTATTCTGAAAAGACACGGTGAATTTTGGGAAAAATCCTTAAATTGTGTAGATTATAAGAATAAACATGCGCATATTCATTTAGAAAAAAAAATCATAAAAGTAAGACAAATCTATCAAATATTTTAAGAATATTTATTTATTTATTTCCAAATATACGGGTATGCACCCATTTTACAAATGAGAATTATAATAAGTAAAAATATTTTAAAAAAAAATTTAAGTAAAAGTCAAATTTAAAATTTTACATCAAACGTTTTATAAATCAATAATATCAATAATTACTACAAAATAATCGATGTGAAATTTGTAAATTTAAAGACCTTCAGGTCGTCACCATGTTTCGGGACTTGCATGTCATACACCAGCACATTTTTAGCATGAATTTTACGGTTTTCGAATTCGCTAAGCAGTTGTTGTTGTGTGGTTACTGGGATTCCTAAAACTGAGGCATTATCACTGCTGCTTGGTTTAGATTCCAAGATCGTAATTCTTTTTTCAATCTCAAAAATTTTGGTGTTTACATTCGAGAGAGAATTTTGAATTATGTCGGTTAGTGAGACTGTCAGTTTAGCCTTAAGGCTGTCAGGCCATTTCTGGAACATCTCAGTAAAAGCAGTATTGGAAACCATAGAATCCCCATCAGAAGAAAGCTTCGAGACTTGCTTAGGTGTAAATGGCAAGAGAACTGGGGGCATTAGCGAAGAACAACGGCTCTTACAAAGAGAACCACAACAAAAAGCAAATGCTCCCGTAGTTAGTTTAGGAAGATTTTTTGCACAGTTTAAGTGCACTAAGACATCGCACGATGAACATTTGGTCCTCTTGGCATTATGCGCAATATTAGCATCACACACAGGACAAATACCGGTTATGATCAAATAAATAAATTAATTTATTTTCAAACTATATACTAATAATTTAATATTAGATTAATTATAAATAATCGAGTCAAAAACAAAAACTCGTCTGAATGCTATGCAAGCTAAACAGAGACTGAACAATATTAAAAAAATGTTATGAAGATATTTGTAATGATAAAGATGAGAAAAATGGTTTTTTAAATAATTAAAAGAATTGTAAATTTAAATATGCACTAAATTAGTGTACTTAAAATTATAACCTTATTTACGTGTAATATTTCAAATACATGGAAATTTGAATTACTAAAAATTGTAAACTATTGAAACGTAAAAGTATTTAGTGAAAAGTTTTTTTATATTTTATACAAAACAAGTATTTTATAAAAACCAATTGAAAGAAATGTTTCTTTTTTAAATCTGGTAAAATCTTGTTAAATTATAACTAGAAAATCAATTTTGGTTAACCAGATTTTAAAAAATCTTGTTAATCTTAGCTAATCTTCTACTTAATTTGTTGTCTTAATTCTATCAGGTTAGTGCCATTAGGCTTTTTAGGATATCGATTATCATTCTTTTGGATAAAACAATCATGGAAAAGAGAATTTGTATAATTTATTAACAAATTATAATTATAATCAACTTTTTCAATTTTATCTAATGTTGTAATTATTTTAAAAACTATATTTTTAAGTATGCTTTTCAAATAAAAAAACAGAATTTTAACACAAAGTTATATTTCAAAAAATGACATTGTAAATAACTTCATCTTAAATTATTTCGAATTAAATATAAAAATCGTACAAATTAAAAAGAAAATAAAATTATTAAAAAGAAATCAGATTATTCAAGTTTATTTGTTAACTTATAATAAAAGATTTCCAGTTAAATTTATCACACTCCCCGACAACAACAGCTTTTCCTGCAACCCAGTTTACAAGAATACGTTATTTTGCATGTTATTTTTCTCTCCCTCTAGTATTTCCTTGTAATATTGATTAAAATTTTAATTTAAAAAAATAATTGTATATTTTAATTTAATTAAAAATTAGCAACTTATCCCAAGAAACAAACTGACATGTTTTTCAATTATAAGATTAAATTGCAAAACATTATAACTAACTATATTGACCTAGATTTCACTAATCAGAAGTGTACAATTTCCAGACGTGAAAAGTAAAAGGAAAAAAAGGGCTAATGTGTCTTTGTTCTGCACAAACAACTCTACAGGGTCTCTCTTCAGTAAACTTTCTATTCAAATACCGGAAACGGCGTTCTTAAATACCGGCAAAACTGAGTCGCTGTTTTGAATTTGAAGTCTAAGGGATTATCTGAAAGTGTTTGCTAAAGTTTCCTACAACAATTCGCCTTTATCTCGCAAGTTTTACAAAATCATTGTTTTTGAAAGCACACAATCAAAGGAATGCTTTTTCATTGACAAGATTTTATAATAGTTCTTCTACAATCATTCAACTTTTTTTTTAATCATACAAGACAATTTTCTTTGTAGAAAACTTTTTCATTTCACAAGAGAAGCTCCTCAGCTATAAAGTTGGTCTACGACACTTATTATATGAGAATGCATTCATACTAGAGCACGTATACGAGTATTGAACGCACGACTGGAAAGATAAAAAGCATATTGTCTCATCAAAAAAATCTAATTTAACGAAAATACTCATTAACAAAATAAATAATTAAATTAAATTACAGTCTGCAGTTAAAACTGAATTCAGATGTAATTTTTTGTTTTTATTTATTTTTTTCAACCTGAGTGTGTGATTCCTGGCACAAATGGTCAGCGCTTCTCGACAGTTCCGGTACCATGCTGGTAAAGCTGATGTCCGATAGCATCACTCGCCGGGCCTCTCGGGTCTTTTCCGAGAGCCGGAGTTTTCCCGGACCGGGAATGCCAGTTGGAAGAGCAAATTTACTTGGCAGGGTGGTGAACGTGTGCGCCACCTTGTGCGCCAGATAACTTTCGGATCGCCATTGAGCTGGCAGTGCCGAAATGTCGGTTTGGGCTCCGGATTCACGTCGCGCGCCACAGCTCCGGTAATCAACGACCGGCCTCAGCGGTGTGTTCGACATAGCTCCGCTACTTTTTCTACGACTGTTTAATGCTAGAGCTTCGCGGTGAATGATGGGTCTAGAAATTAAAAATGATTAATTTTATTTTCTAACATTACTGTACAAATTTTTTTTATATATGTAAATATATATCAAACTTTTTCCTTATGTAAGAAAATTTGTTTGCTAAACTTTTATGAATCTACAGCAATAATTTTCCATTATCATTTTTTATATTTCTCAAGTTTTATAACGATTTTCCGTGATTGAATGTTTTGAATTATTTGTTTTAGTGAACATAATACACTTGGCTTCCTGTAAAGAATATCATAAAGTAAAATATAAAATATTAATTTTCGACGAGATGAAAATGAAAAGCAATCGTATAATTGTAAAAGTTTTTTTTTGTTATTAAACTAATAAAATTTGAAGTACAGAAATATTTGAAATTTAATACACATTTAGTGGAGAATTAAGAACTTTAGGGCTATTTGTTTTAATTAAAAGTATTTTAATTTAAAAATTATATTATATGTGAAATTTTTAACATAACTTTGAATTTAGTAATAATTAAAAATCATTAGAAACGGTTGTCAGAAACAAACATCACATACTCGAAATAATTACAATATAATCAATAGTTTCTCAAACAAAAGTAAAACAAAAGTTTTGAACTGAATTTGAAGAAAGGCGTCAATTACTCGCACTAATCGGTCTTCAATTTGTAGTTTAATTGCTCGTAGAACAATCGTTATGTTTTACATGACACAAAATAAACTGATTGCAGTTTATTTCAATAAGTGTGTACAATAATTCAAGTGAATGTATTTTGATTTAACTTTTAATTAAACATTTTAAAAACAAATTTATTATAACAATAAAGTTGATCTCTTTTTTTCCTCCAAGTAAAATTTCCGACTTAATAATTCAAACAATATATACAGGGTGTCTCAGACCACCCGTCCAGGATAATTATTTTGAAAAGTTCAAATGAAAAATCAAAACAAAAAAACACGTGTTTGATATTTTTTGAAACTCTATCCAATGACACCAAAAATACCCCCACTCCTTACTCCCTGTTAGGGGTAAGGGGTGCAACTTCAAAAAATCAAATGGGAACTTCAATTGATTATTGCAGATTCGGATTTGTCATAAAAAATTACAAACATTTTGTCTGAAACATTTTTTTCGATTTTTAATAGATGGCACTGCAATCGACGAAAAACTGGTTTTTTTAACTGTAAAATAAAACTTTTGATCGTTTAATGATTGACACAAACTTATAAACCAAAACAAAAACATAAACACAAACAAAAAAAAGCATAACAAAAGCAAAACAAAACAAAAAAAACGAATAAAAATAAATGCGAAAAAACTAATAAGCTATAAAAACACAGAATCATAGATTCTTTATTTTGAATGTGTACCCAGGATCAAGTAACATTACCGCAATTATTGCAAGATTTTCACAAACGAATTAAATAAATAAGGTAAGTTATCTATTGGCACTTCAATTAACTCACTTTATACATTTCTAAATTAATTGCACAGTTGCTGGAAACGTCAGTCTAGCATTTACAACCTGATAAAAACTGGAATCAAGAACCATTTGTTCGTTTTTGCTGTTTCATATCCTAATCTGCAATAAAAAATTGAGGTTCCCATTTGATTTTTTGAAGTTGCACCCCTTACCCCTAACAGGAGGTAAGGAGTGGGGGTATTTTTGGTGTCATTGAATAGAGTTTCAACAAATATCAAACACGTGTTTTTTTGTTTTGATTTTTCATTTGAACTTTTCAAAATAATTATCCTGGACGGGTGGTCTGGGACACCTTGTATATCAGCTAAGTTAAATAAATTGACGTTTTTATTTTCGAGAAAAACAGATTGTTTTATAACGATAGCACTTCAAGACGTCGGCTTTGATTAAATGACACGTAGAGAATCGTATAAATTGAATACGAGCATAACCATATAACAGTAAAACATAGATACAGAAGCTAGATAATAATGCAAGAAGTTGAATCGAAGCTCACATGCAACTCGTAAAATACTATCACGAAACGTCAACAGGGCTTGGAAACTTTTATTTTAATGAGAATGTGTACCTTTTCACGTCAGTGATATTAGAAATGAGTTTTTTTTCTTTTTCAGTAGCACATTTCTTGGAGGAATTTTTTAAATGAAAGTGTTTGAAATGGAATGCTTCCGCTTTTGAAAATAAAAATAAATGACTGCAGAGAAATTAAAGTTTCAACCGAGTTCTACTTAGATATTTCCTAATCCAGTTTTCTGTGTATAAATACTTTTAAGTATATCACTGAACACTTTATTACGTAACAACGGTGAATTTAAACTTTATTTTAATTAATTTATTTATTCTTTTTTTGTTACATTTTTTTATTGGATCATACAGAACGTGAGAATCATTAATTTTATTAGTATCATTCTTTTGTTCATGTTAATTGGCTGTTTTTACTTACGCGATCACGTAACTACTTTATTTTTATTGCTACCAGCTAGAATTACAAATTGTAAGGAAGTTGTCATAAAAATTAAATTACATTATTACAAAATCGATTATGTAAAACGAACATTAATATTTTAAATTCTTAATTCAATTCAACAACCATAAGTAAAAGCAAGAATTTTGTTAGATTATATCAGTGGATTTTTGTTTGTCAGATTTGCAGGTCAAATTCCTTTTTTTGAAATTACCTATAAGCCATCATAAAAGGTGCAGCCAGGGTGTTTCTCCTGACACTATTTTTGACCATCTGGTTGCCGGGTTCCTCTTCCAAAACCCCGCACTTACTAATGTCCGTCTCCACGAGAACCGAACACTGCGACCACATTTTATTAAGTCTTGTGCTGCTGCTCTCATCGAACCTATCGATACTCTCCTCGCGGTCGATGCTGGAACTTTGACTCGAAGCCGGTTCATCCACGGACGAGTTGATCTTATCCGCAGCGCCGTTGCAGGTCACCAGCTCCTCTGCGAGATCAATTGACTTGGTGTATTTGAGCACGTCGTCCTGACGCGACTGCTTTGGCCCTTTTTCTTGGGGCTTCGGGTGGCACTGCTGTTGTGGCCTGCGGCGCTGTCGTCGCTGGCGCTTTTCGTCGCTCCAGCCCTCCTCGTTTTCTGTTATCGAAACCAGGTCCTCCTGCTCGACACTCTGACAAGTTTCCTCTGTTTTCAAGAACAACATTTTTTTAACTGATAATTCTTTGTTAATACTGTCGTATTAATAAAAAAATTATTTACCAGTGGTGAAAATGAGCTCAATGTCGTCGAGTTCCTCGGACTCGTCTTCAGACTCGTTTCTGGCTGGCCGATTTTCCTGCGCGGTGCCCTCACCTTCGCTGAAAACAGAAATGTCATCTTCGGATTTCAGACTGACTTCCTCGGAGTCTTTGTCAGCGAGCTTCAGATGACCGAAGATCCTTATTGGTTTTGGATCGGATTTTCGGTTTTCCTCGTCTGAGTCCGAGGGACAACTTTGGGTCATCTCAAAAACCGGTTTTGGCTGGTCCACTTTTTCTGACTTTTGTTGATCGACGTTTTCTGGTTTTGCTTCTTCGTCTTTTTCATCAACTTTTTCTTTTGGTTTTGCTTCGTCTGTTTTTTCAGTTTCTGCAGAAGGTTTTCTAGGGATTTCGGATTCAGGTTTTGAGCCCTCCATTTTGTGCCTGAAAAAAGAGATCAGAGCAAATTTAAACTCATTCGAAAAATAAAAGTAATTTGTATTTTATCATAAATTAACATAAAGCATAATTTATCAAGAAAAGTTTCTAAGTATCTTCTCTCAGTTTGGTCAATAACTACGTTGTATACGCGGGTAACACTAATCTTTGTTTGTATAACGTTTTACTCTTACTAATTCATCAAATTATTTTTTAACGTCAAATAACACATTCATCAAGATTGTAACACTTTAAATGCGTTTTTTTATGTGTAATCGTATTTTAAAATGTACACTGTATGTATGTAATTTAAATTTTGCGTAGCATTAAATTTAAATGTAAATGCATAATCTATCATTATAATAAGTTAAATTATAAACATTATTTAACTTATTTTGAATTCGATATACGTTTCAATGAAATATTGTGTTGATTTTCTTGTATACGTTATTAATCTGCTGTAGCACTTTTTTATTGATTTTTTTTCCAATTGATGCACAAGGCTTTTTTTATTATTTTTTTTTAATATTACATAAAAAATGATACGGATAAATTATATCTATCTGTCTTTTAATACCGCTTTAATGATTTCTGACATAAAACTCTTTTAACGATATAATCGTTATTATTTATCACAAATATTTATGGAAACATGGTACTTCTAAAATGTTTATATATTAAAATGTAAAATAATGCATTTTATATTTAATGGATTCAGTAAAATAACATTTCCAAAAAACTTTGTAATAAAATAATTTGTCAGATTTGTTGTTTATAGAATTAAAATAAACAGGACACCGAAATCGTTTTTGTGTTGTTAAATTTAATAATATAACACTTAAAATGATAAAAGTGCATTTTTTCATGAAATATGTCTCTTGTTCATAATTTTTCATTATCTGAATATTCCCTCAAGAAATCAAGTATATTTTCTTAACTCCATGCAAAATTGCAAATTGTTTAAAACAATTATTTTGTGCGAAATAAATGTATAAATTGAATATGAAAAATTAACCTTAATTTGTGCTTACTAATAATGTTATTATTACTTTTTTTTTGCTTTTAGAGCCGAATGTTCTTCCTTCAAACGTTCACGTGCGTCTCGTATGATTTTTTGTCTAAGAACGTGATTTTCGAGAGCAAGTCTCTGTACCACTTCTATGTACTCTTCATTTGAAAATCCCCCAACAGTTTCGCGAAGAAGTCGCAATTCGTTTTCTGTCGTTCCCAATTTTGCGCGCAGAGATATCACAGTCTGCAAAGCAAATTTAATATGTCAAATTAGCTTTCACTTAGTTTAAAAATTATAACAATAAACAGAAAATATCTTTTGCTGTTACAAGTTGATACAAATATTGAATAAACATTCGATTGTATCTTTTTTTCTAATGGATTATCTGACATCTGGTATATTAACATTGAAAGATGAAAATCAAAGGGTTACCTACTTTACAAAGTAGCATTATATATAGATTATCAGATTCGAAGCGATTAAATCGATCCTTGTTCTATTCAACCAGCAAGATAATCTACAGCTAAATATACTTATATGCACATTTCAAGTAGCTCTTCAAATCTTATACCGAAAATTATTTTAAATTAAAAAAAAATTAATTCCCATTCTTAATTCAATATTTAATTTTGTTCACAACTTTATTGGTAAAAGTAACGGAATAAATAATTGACTGCAATAAATAATTAAAAGTAAAAAGCTTTTAATTTTGAATTCTAAAGAGCCTTTCATTATTCTAATTTTCTTTAACACCCGAGTATTGGCTTCAACATTTTTCTTTGTTTAAATCCAAAGTAAAACATTATCAACCTGATGTAAAGCTCTCACGGTATCGAGTTCTGAGCTGCTGTTCAACGTAGATGATGGCTTTAAGTTTTTAAATTGCAGCAAAGAAGGTTCTGAGTAATTGTGATGTTGCTGAACCTCCAGTCGAGTTTCCGTTTCCATTCCTTTTTCTTCGTCGTTTCCTCTTCGTCGCTGTCCTCCTTCTCGTCAAACAAAGTTTTCATGAAAACTAATTGATTGTCACCACAGGTCATTCCGTTGAGATGATTTTTCTTCCACGTTAATCAAACCTCTTCACGGAGCTCCCGGACCAAATAATAACGTAATCTAAAAAATGAAAATAATAACAAAAATTATCAATTTCACATTTAAACATTTTTAACAGATATTTTACGAATCAAAAATAAATTATCTAATATTTTAATTTTTTGTGTTCAATTTTAAAATGTTGTATAATTTTTAATCAATAGTTTCAAAAAAATAATTATTATTATTGGCAGAATTTAAGACGAACTGAATTAGAGCAACCTTGAAAAATTAAAAGAAATAAGGGAATAAGCAATGAATTAAGAGGAAAATGTATATAACGGGCAGTTCCACGCCAGCCTGACCTTGATAATATTCGTTTAATTTGAAATTAAATTGTTATCAAGTGGTATACAATATTTAAAACTTATTTTCAAAAATGTTTCTTTGTTTAATTGAAGTATTGTTTTATACATAACGTCTAAAGCATTGCTGATTTTTCCATTTTTTTTACTTATTACCTACAGTGGTTTAGGTATACTGTGCATATTTATCTTCGTTTAATTTGATTTAATAAGATGCAAACGTCTCTATCTTTTACGCATAATTTAATTCAGTTTCAATTTTGTTAAATTATCACTTAATAAAAGATTTGCAGTGTATTTTGATGCTATAATCACAATGAATCGGTCAAAAATATTTAATTTAGATATTTTGTCAATGTGTTATCTATATTTTGTTTCTTTTTATTAAAAGAAATCAAGTAAAATTTATAATTAAATTAATATTTTATTGACCGTTTTATTTAACAGACTTAAATATTAGACATAGACATTTATTCAATAGTTTATAATTAAATTACTATAAATAAAAAAGAAAGAAAAAATGATATCTAAAAAATTAAATTTATTATTATCAAGTCGACCTTTTCATTTTCGAAGAAAATCTTATTAGACAAACAATGTTACTTTTCCTTTGATGTATTCAAAGAAGATTTTGCGTGCAAAAATATTAAAGATTTTTTTATAATAAAAAATGTACAGAATTAATTAGTTGATTCAAAATAATTGAATCGTAATCTTTGTATTTTTAATTACATCACCCAATGAATACCTAATTTTTACCGAGAAAAAAAATTTTACATTTTTATTGAACACTCTTATCAAATTTGCTATGCATCGATGAAAATAAAGTATTCCAGTCGCCGCAGTGATGCCTAGAATTTGATTTTGCATTATCCAAGTACAAAAATAAAACTTGGGGTAACTCTTAATTTACATGTTCTGTCTTTAAATATGGAAATTGACTAAATATTTATACTTTTACAAGACACGTAAGTACACAAAATTAAATAATAATATTTTTCTTTTAATTTAAAATGTCTTCAAAAATAAATGTTTGCACACTTAGACACGCGATTTGGAATACAAATTGATTTATTACGGCAAATTACATTCTCTTTAATTTTCTCCACTAAAAATGTACCTCAAATGATACACAAAAATTACGTTTCAAAAAATGCGCTTATTTAAAAAACTAAGAAAGGTCATTTCGCCTAAATCCTCATTTATTTTACAAGCCCGACCTCGCGTGTAACTAAATCCCGGTCTAAAGGTGCTCATCAATACAAATTTGCAAGCTTTTCGGAGGATATTCTTTTTCACTGGCGTCGCAGCTGATATCATACACAGACAATGACAATCGTTATTTTTATCTTCCAATATACCATTGTGCACGGAAGTTACCGAACCGCTTCGCAAAGGACAAAAATAACATGAAAGACAAAAGAACATAAAAGAAAAAAAAATATGTCCATTGCGCAGAGCCTTCTGATTGAAATCTTTCGCAAAAATGAAGTCGCGTTTTCCAATAAACGTTTCTGTTTCCATTTCCGATACCGATTGCTATGCTAAATGCTGATCGATATGTGTAATTCGAACCACCTGACTGCATCTGTCCAACCCTCCAAAGATCCTGAAAACCTTGTCATCATACACAATATATATATATATATATATATATATATATATGTTGTATATATGTGTATGTGTATATATATATATATCATTTAAAAATAATCATAACAAAAGCAAAAAATTGTGTACCTTTTACAAAAATCAATTCTCAGATTTAATCTCAATGCAGTGTACATGCCAAAATTTTAACAAACAAATGTGTTTCTTCTATTTTCGAGAAAAAAAAAAAATTCGCACAAAATTTCTTATAAGGACGAAATTCAGATCCTAAAAACCAATTTTCTAATCATAAAATAACGTCAAAAAACAAAGGGTGAAGAAAATGTTTCTTTTAATAAATACCTGGAGGGGCTGGGTAAAAAATGCAAGGCAAACACTTACACAAAAAATATTGTTTTGGAGTCTGCAAAAATGTATGCAGCGCACTTAACAGCTCGCTCACCCAAACATCGTCTTGTTTACTTTTGCAACAATTGTATCACTATGAGTCTCGCAGCACGTCGTCGATTGGCCACGGTTTTTCGCGTGAGCGCATAATGCGTGTCGAATGTGCGATTGACATTTTGCTGTGCGTCGCGTGCAGACGACAAAACGCGGTCGCGGAAAATCGGACGCGTTCGGTTTTTTGATACTGAGCTCGTGTCTTTGTATGTGTTTTGTATATATAGGTGTGTGTTGGCACGACGCGAGCTGCTCAGCGACTGCGGAGCCGAAGCACAGTGCCGCCAATTGATAAATTTAAAGGGCCGTGGCGCGCCGCTGCGGCTTCTATAAATAACTGTCGGGCTCTTTGATTGTATGAGCGTGCGCGCGAGACAAAACACCGTCTGCTATGAGCTTAAAGAAATCGATACAAAAATTTTTTGTTCCCCATTTTTTTGTGTAATGTCACTTTTTTGGAGAAAAGTAAGTAATTTCGAACAGGAAAAGAGAGTAAAAATTGTCTAGTTATTTACATTTAACTTTTTTTATAACCTCAAAATTTTGTTTATTTTTAAATTAACTGCATATTTTGTTTTTTTTTCTCGGGAAAAAAAGATAAATAAAGAAAAATAAAAATCAAGCAACCTGAAGTGAGTCATTTAGGTTGGTAACACTGTCTTGAGTGATTCTGCCGTCGGTGGCGCCGCACCATGATATCTCAGTTTCGCAAAAATCCTGTTGCGGACTCGAATATGAACCTGGATGGTTAGCGCGTGACAAAAAAAAGCAAGGGGACGAAAATACGGATCAGCATGGCGACGAAAACGCATGTGGACGTGGTGAACGAGCGGCGTCTCCGGCCGATTTACGGTGAGCTTTGAACAAAAAAGTTTTGTCGTGTTGACGGCAGTTAATTTTTGAGGTTGCCACTCGCCGGCGAAGAGGTTATGTAACGCTGATTTTGTGCTTTTTGCAGATTCCCTCGACTTTGGGAACAACAAAAAAGCCCTGCAGGAGGCCGACAAGGTGCTGAAAAAGCAGCCGAGCAACCAGTGCGCCCGGGTGCTTAAGGCTCTAGCTCTCTTGAGACTCGGCAGAGAAAACGAGTGCCAAGTTATCATGGACAAAGTCTGTAAGGAAGTGCCCTGCGACGATTCCACACTCCAGGCCATGAGCATTTGTTACAGAGAAATTCACCAACGTGAGTATCACTTCAATGGGTTCACTTTTGTTTATTTGAAAATTAATTTTTAAATAACTTTAAGTTGCTTGATTTAAGAAAAAAACATTATGGAGATTAGTTTTTGATGGTAAAACAAAAAAAAATTGAAAAAAATTTTGTTACAATTAAATGTACATTTGTTTCAAAATTGGAGCAAGTTTTACGTCATATATGAAATTTATATTAAAAAAGCTTTCAAGGTTTTTTCTTCTAATTTCTTTGCTTTTTAAAATAAAGTAAAATGAGTTTGTAAAAAAGAGCTTGAATAATACAAATAAATGTTTGCTTTTTTTTAGCTGGAAAAATAAGTGAGTTATATGAAGCAGCTGCAAAAGTCGATCCAACTAACGAGGAACTTTTAACTCACTTATTTATGTCCTACGTAAGATTGGGAGATTACAAAAAACAGCAACGCACTGCACTGACTCTGTACAAATTGATGCCAAAAAATCCTTACTACTTTTGGGCTGTGATGAGCATAGTCATGCAAGCCATTCAGGCTGAAGAAAAGTTGGCAAAGCAGGTTATTTTGCCGCTAGCTGAAAGAATGGTATAATTTTTTATTTTTGTATACAAAAATATTATTTATTTCTTATAATATAATCATTCCACGCGTGTACATTTTAAAATAGTTCAATAGTCACTTATAAATAGAAAACTAAACCCAACTTATTTGTGAACTATTAATAAGTTTATTCAGAAACTTTGTTAGTAAAGTTAATTTATATAATATTTAATTAAAATGTAAATTTAATTCAGTTGTTTAATTTGACTATTATCGTATAATTTAAAAGGCTTTTAATGTTTACAAAAACTTAATACAGTATCTTCACAAAAAATTAGAATTTTTATACATTTTTTTTAATAAAAATTTATAATATTTTAGGTTTTGAAGTTGGTAAAAGAAGACAAAATGGAAGCAGAACAAGAAGTACAATTATATTTGATGATTCTGGAAATGCAGGGAAAAAATGAAGAGATATTGCAAGTTTTATCTGGAAATTTGGCTCATCATTTATCTTTAGTTCCAGAAATGAAAGCACGACTGTTACTTAAATTGAAGAGATATGCAGAATCAGTAGACGCATATAAAAAATTAATCCCAGAGAAGTAAATTTAATTTTGTAAAATACAAATTTAATTTCTCTTTCGTCGTAAACCTAATTAAAATATTATATAATTTCAGTATAGACAACTGGGCATATTATTTAGATTTCATAACTGCAAGTTTGGAATCCGAAACTTTGGAACAAACACTGAGTTTTCTTAAAGAAATGGCCAATGTCGAAGGATCCCACTCCAGAGCTCCTTATCTAGCGCAACTGGAACTTTTGAAGCGTATACATAATACCGATAAAAAGTGTGACATTGATATTTTAGATTATATGCGACAATATTTTGTTAAGTTCGGCTCAAAGGGATGCGTGGTTGGTGATCTGAGATTATATTTGCATCTTTTGACGCCGGAGGAAAGGCAACAATTAATTTTGAATGTAAGTATTATTTTTGTTCTACAAATATTATACATAAAAATTAAATTTAATATTTGAATCTTAATTATTTTAGTTAGATGAAGATATTGGAATAACATTTGATGACTATCCAAGTTCAATAGAGCAGATGCAAAGACACGTCCATCTGGAGCAACTGCGTCGAATCTGCGGTTTTCATCACGACCCATTAGCAGATATAGAAAAACGAAAATGTTTAGTAGAAAGACTTGTCAATTTATACGAAAAGGGTAATGCATTGTGTTCATCCCAGGAAAGGCTTCCGACTGAAATTTGTCCAGCTGATCCGTACATAGTTTTGGCAGTGCACACATTGTATCAAATTTGGTACGAAACCAAAGATGCAGCATATCTTTACAGGTACTTTTTTTTATCAAAATCTAATGACATATTTTGTTTTATTATACTAATAACTACCAAATTTTCGTTGTTCAGAATGATGAGGTTATTAGAAAAGAGCTTACTATCAAGTTATGCGAATTTTCATTTGAAAATTTTACTAGTACGTACATATGTGGAAGCAGGATTAATTGCAGCAGCCTATTATGCCCTTTCTCTGCTGGATCTGAAGCACGTTCAGATAGACTCGCTGAGTTATATGGCAGCGCCTTTATTTGCACCTCTTGGTCTGCTGTCACAAGCAGGCAGCACACTTGATAATGCAGCGAAATTTTTTGTTTTAAATTACAAAGACGTGCGTAAAGAAAATTGTAACTCAAAGTAAATTTTACAATTCAAATTCAGTGACAACTTTTTTAGATGACTTTTATTCTTACAGAGTGCCGACCATGTAACTTACGCTTACAAATACGGAAGTTTTTTGAAAATCCAAGAATTCGTGGACCTGCAACAGCGGCTTGAATTTTCAATCAACTTTGCGACAACCACAATGGACAAAATGCTG
The DNA here is from genome assembly GCA_022817325.1 of Idris sp. 1 HC-2018. NCBI lineage: Eukaryota > Metazoa > Arthropoda > Insecta > Hymenoptera > Scelionidae > Idris > Idris sp. 1 HC-2018. The sequence continues at coordinate 4,314 of JABFPM010000402.1, read as the reverse complement.
CTTGAAATTAGTTTGGCGAAAGGTCCAGATGCGCTGTTTGCTTCGCTGAAAAACATGCACATTCAGCCCCACGAAGATACCGTTAGTTGGAATCAACTCAGGGATAATCGGGACTTAGAAGTAAAAAAAATATTTCCATCAAAACTAATTTAAACTTTAGAAAAGTATTTTAAAAACTGATTGTTTTTTCTTCAGGTAATTTTGGCTTATGAGCCAATATCCAGCGAAACCTCCGAAGAAATGAGGATGCAAAATGAGACTCGAGACTGTATGATCTACTTGTTAAAAGCCCGGCATTTGATGCTGCGAATAATCGGCGCAGCCAACATGGACAACTCTTTCGAGCTGATGTCAAAGCTTGCGATCGAACTGCAGGGATTTCACCAGCACAACATCCCGCAAATTTTGCGCAAGTTCGAGACTGAGGACGGCCAGAGCAAAGTGACAAACCTGCTGATTCCGGTGGACGCGTTGATACGTCTGCGCGAGGCTCACGATTCCCAGCAGCTTCTGGCTGTGGCCCGACTGGCTGAGTCAATTGCGAGCTCAAATTATCCGGATGCTAAGTGCATCAACGCGCTTCGCTCCAATCCGAGTCTGGTTCCGCTTTCTATAGGGGATTATGAGAAGCCGATTGTTTACAGGGACGTTGTGATACGCGTGACCACCTGCAGCGAGACAATCGCTTATTTAACAGTGATGTGCATGACAACAATTAGTTTATTAAAATCGGCAACCTCGCAAAAGAAAAATAAAAAGAAACAAAACAAAGAGATTGAGACTACGGAGTCTGACAATAAGAAAACTGTAAATAAATTTCTTGACGAATTATTGATATTAAATTATAATTAAATTAATTTGTCGTCTTAATAGACCCAAAAATTCTTGTATTCAAATTGTCACAAGTTAATTTATTTATAATCAATTGTAAATAATAATACATTAATGTAAAAATGTGTAGTTAAAGTTGGTTTTTGTTTCAGAATTGGCAAGAAATGAACGCACTTCTGACAGAACGTCTGGACAGTTTAGACAACCATCTGTCTGAGCTAGAAAAAATTCACGTGGGAACTGGCTTGCAAGAAGAAGATGAATTCACGGAGCTGGTTTTCGATCGCGCACAAACGAGCATAATTCAGAGTTGCAAGGCTCTGAGGAGTCGAGTGCTGAGCACATCAAAGCTTCTGAGCAGCTGGCAAAGTTGAAAATTTGTACATTTGTAAAAAATTAAAAAAAAACACACAACAAATAAGAAAAGCAAACAAAAATAATAATTCAAAAACCATAAAAAGATGGAAAACACGCTACCTGCTCAGATTATGATCGGCCGTTATTGTAATTTCTTGTAAATACGATAAAATAATGCTTATAAATAGTTATCGTATAGAAAATCGTGATTTTTTTGTATTAAATTTTTTTGCTGAATATTTTTCATTTGAAGTCAAAGAAATGCAATAATAAGGAAATAACAATCATGTATTGTTACAATGTAAATACATTTTTTACACTGCCACTGTACGTTTTAACGCGTTAGAAATGTTTTTTCTCTTTGATTTACCTTTATTTATCATACATTTTTAACTCATACGGATATATTGTAATGTTGAACTTTTTGCTTCGATAATCGAAATTCGCAAGTGTTATAGAGATTTTTTAAAACTGTTTATGTAATTTTTACAGCGTGTCAGTATTTGTAGCCGACATACATCAATAATGACTGTGAATAATGAAAGAAGTGAATAAATTAATAAAATTGTACAAATGAAAAAGAAAAAGAAGTGTAGCGACATGCAGAAAAAGGCATTTGTCACGAATGCAGAAATAAAAATGGTTTGTTAATTTTGCTGCTATTAATTGTGTCCAAAATGTACGTCATTTTGCCAACAGAAGATTGTTTCAACCACATCAATTTCATTCATTGTATGTATTTTAAATTTTGTGTTTTTAAATAGAAAATTTAATAGACATAAATACGCCTTACAACTAATTTGTTTGTATTTGAACCAGTGCTTATTAAAAATATATTGATGATAATTCTGGTTTATTTATTTATGTTACTTGCCTGAAGACAATAATTTAATACATAAATTAAACATAATTAGACGTAAATTAAAAATAATAAGTTAATATTTTTTACATTTAAGTTTGCTAATACATTTTGATTTATAAATTTGTTTTTTAATTTAATAAAACAATAATTTTCGTTTATTTTGTTGAATATTTAATTTTTAAACTTTTTGGCGTTACTCCAAGCATTTAAATTTTACTTCTGCACGGAGAGAACAGGTTACTACACATGTGACTACCTGGCGGAGACATGTTTGGATTATCACGAACAAATTTTATATGCTTTAGTTAAAATAGAAGAATTTAAAGTAAATAATGCCCTGATTGTTGCGGACTCCATGTCGGTTCTGACCCTATCTAGGCTCAGATCCTATCATTCCCGCAATCGTCAACATTTGTTTGATAAAAATATATTAGATTCTAATAAATGTGATTGTGGTGACCAAAATGAAAATCAAGATGCAAATCATCAATTTTTTTATTGCAAGGATATTAATGATAAATCGGAAAAACTCCTGAAAAAGTTATACGATATTAATCCTAATTTTGAAGACGTCCATTCTCTAGCTTTCTCAAAAAATATTAAAATATATAAAATTTTATTTGAATTTGCTATAGAAAATAGCTTGATAATTTAAATCAGAATGGCGACTTTATAGGTGGTAATACTGTTAGCTGAAGTACGATGTAAACACGGCTTTAAGCCCCAGAAAGTCATTTAGTTTATATCTGAAAGACAGTCTTATAACTCTCTTATTTAACTGAAGTTTCAAAAATAATTTGTTAAGTATCTTTGCCGTCATTATTTGTCAAATATAGACAAAACCATTAGATTAAAATAAAAATAAAAAACTCGTAATTGGCAAATGGTGATGATTACGCCGCCATATCTTAAAACAAAGATAAACGAACAAACTCATATAAAGTATCGAATAAGATTGATTTGATAATATAATAAATTATTGTAAATTATGGACGTCTTAGATCCAGAAGTAGTTTGGGTTGACGGAAAATGTTACAGATTTAACGAGAGTAATTTATTTACACAAGAAAAACAAATAGACTCATATCAAGAAGAAGAATATGAAGGAAATTATTCTACTGATGAAAAAGATGCGATTCAAAATGTTAACATTATAAATTTACCTAATGGAAAATATTTTCATTCATTTGATATTCCAAAGTACGTATTTTTTGCTTTTTCAATTTTGAAGTCACAATTTAAACTTTATTGTTTTGTTTATTTTCAGAGATTTCTATCCTTTTGTTATGGGAATAAAAGGATCTACAAAAAAAAGAATTGAAAGTGAAACAAAAACATCGATTAATATTCCACAAAAAGGAAAAAGCGGGGACATAAGTAAGAAAACATTTTATAGTAAATTTTAAGTTGAATAATTTAATTTTCTAATGAAATATTTTGTAGCTATTACAGGTTTCAATCAGAGAGACGTGACAAGTGCGAGAAATCGAATCGACCTGATAGTTGAATCGTCACGTAAAAAAATTGATGTAACTCACTTTATATCAGTACCTACAAACAGTGACACGGTAATGAAAAATTACATCGAATTTAAAAACGATGTTCTCAATAATATTGGCAAAAACTGTAGAAATATTTGTGAAGAAGTATTTATAAAGCAATGTCGGTTGCACTTGACCGTATGTGTTTTGACTTTATTAAATGCCAATGAGAGAGATGAAGCTCACAAGCATTTGCACGATTGCAACAAATTCGTTATAGAGTAATTATTATTCTATTTAAAAAAATGTTTATAATACAAAATGTTACAATTTCTAATGAATATTTTGTTACAGTCCGATAATTGAAAAACATGGACAACTTAAATTGAAAATAAAAGGAGTTGATATTATGAACGACAATCCTGCAGAAACTTCAATATTATTTGGAAAAATTGTTGATGAATCGGGAATTTGTCAACAATTATTCAATGAAATTTATGATTTTTTCGGCAAACTCAGTAATTATTTTTATATTATTCTTAAGTTTTGATAACAAAAATTTATATTTGAAGTACAAATTTTTATTTTCAGATTACAGACGTGATAAAAATAATGGTGTTAACATGCATATAACATTTATGAATACAAAGTATTTAAAGAAAAGAGAAGACAACAAATGGAGATATAAACATGAAACATTTGATGCATCAAAGATTCTCCAGGTATAGATTATGTTTATTTTAGATACATTAATTAAGATCTAAATTTAAAAAACGAAAAATA
>JABFPM010000401.1:0-29605 GCA_022817325.1 Idris sp. 1 HC-2018 | reverse complement strand
AATCATTTTTGGATAAATAAAATGTGCTTTGACTATGACGAAGCTTGGAATTGAAAAGCACCGACTTCATCTCATTTACTGCTCGGGCTTTATTGCTTGTCACTGTGAGTGTGACTTTTTTTGCTCTCTTTATAATCCGTTTGATATTGTACCATAAAAATTTTTTGCCCGGGTATTTATCATTAAATACACTTTATTGAATACTCTCTTTTGCAGCATAAATGAACGGTAGTTTGAAAACGTGCCACACTTACACTTTTACGCGAATAATTAATCGTTATTGCTGTGTATTGGTGGGTGTAGCAGAACAAAAAATTCAGTCGATATATTCTTTACTTTTAACATTCAACAAAAATTTTATCACGTATCGACGTTAAATCATGAATTTTAGTGGACAAAAAAGTCTCGTATTCCGATATGGTTGTTTTGAGTTTGTAAACGAAACAAAGATACAAAAGAAACAAGTACCAGGTAATCAAAAAGTTAAATCGAATAATTGTAAAAATAAAAAGGAAAAAATTATTTATAATTACGCGAATATCGAGTTCCTTTAATATTTAATGCTCGTAGCCTTCGAAAAGTTTGACAAAATTGGATATTCTGTATGCAAGGTACTATAATGCCTTGTAATTATTATGTAAATGAAATACACCTTTGAATAACCGTTTGACAAAGTTTCGCGCCACGACAGCAACCACCTCGATCTTTGCTGCATCATTTTTGCTCCAAAATAAACGAAAACGAACGCATTATATGCTGCAAATTATGTACTAGTTGATGAAGAACAATGTGCACCAGTGCTTGTTAGTTTATTGGATACTTCATCAAAATTGTTAGCTCATAAATTAATCATTAACATGTAAAAAGTGGGATTATGTGATTTCATACATAAAACTAATTTTAATATATGATGCTTTGTAAAAGTATACATTTAATAATTCATGAAGAGCCAGACTAATTTGACTTTTTAAAATTGCTTTTCGCTAAAAATACAATCATCATTTAAAACAAAAGTTACAGTTGATATAACAATTTTTATAAATTACCAATGTTCTACATTGATTTTTTTCCAAAAAACCAAAGTATCTCTCAAACTTTATATATATATATATATATATATATATATATATATTTCATGCAATAATTCAATACATTATTTATGTATTTGAATTGAACGTTCAATTTATAAAAACGTCCGACATTAATCTCCTGCGCACGAAATTGTGCTTTTCAAAAAGGAAACAGAGCACAACCACTTAGCGAGACGGTTGGCCGAAAACTCGCGCGCAAACTGTTTCCTCCATAAATGTGATAAGCGTAAGTTGCCCCTTGTTGTACGATATGAAACTAATAATTATTAATGTTGGCAATTAAAATGACAAATTTGCAAAGTTTTAATGCCTCTAAATTGTGCTAGTTATTTTTAACACAAAAAATTGAGGGGACAACATCGATATACTCAATGTAACGTTTCAATTGCGCATTTGCGTTCGAAAAATTTTTGTTGACAGCGCAAAATCACATTTGCGCAACATTTGCATGCAATTTGCATGATGATAACTAATTAGCACAGGTGAGTCGTGGATTTGCTTTGACTTAAAATTTGCCACGTCAAATCAAGTGTGCTTTTGTTTAACGTTTTGCAATGATCCGCTGTTAATTTTTTGCCGGCAAACAAATGTCATTTCAATAGAATGAAATATGCATCAGAATTTTATGATGAGAATGAAATTGATTTTTCGCTTTAATACATTTCCAACGAGATAATGAGTATTCACATCAATTTTTTGCATCCTTATCGAGAAAACTGTAGAGGAAGCACTTGTCGTTTTTTTCTTCATTAATTTTATTATCGTATTTAATTTTGTTCTGCAAAATTTGATGTATAATTTAAAATTAGAAATTTTATTCTTTTATGAATTTAATAATTAACTTTATTGTAATTAACTCTACCGAATTCACTAAATTTCATTCAATTTATTATTAGCTGAAATTTGCTGAATAATTTTATAAATATAAGTTTTGTCATAGAAATTCGTTCAATGCAGAACAATTACAGCAAATTCATTATTCGAACTATGTATATTATTTTGTATAATAATAACTTTATTGTTGTTAAAATTATCAAACTATATACTTTTGATGATGAAATATTTGAATAATTCAACGAAGTTGAAAATACTTTACATTTTAATGACAGCAAAATTATAACACGTAAAATATTAAATTTTATTAATTATGCTTATATTCAAACTATGTATTCATTTAAAACGCTATAAAGAAACACTTATAAAATATAAAACAATGAAACACTTATTCATCTATTATGCATGACATTAGTTAGCAGAAGTTTCAGAACATCTTCAATTTACAAATTCCGATTGTCTTTCTGCTAGTTATGAGTTGACTAAGTTAAATTAAATACGACCTGTTAAAACAAAAATGTGTGCCAAATTATCGAATTTAAAAATACTAATTATTTTGTGCGAAAAACTACAATTAATTGTAACAAATAACTTTCAATTGCAAATAAAGTTTACATTTTGTTTATTTTTTGTAAACACAATGTTTCATTAAATTTTAATGTTAGCTTTTGAAAATAACTTCACTTTGCTTATTTATTAAATGATAACCGTTTATCTTGCAAGACACAAAAATTATTGTCAAAATATGGAATATATGACAGACAAAGATCATTATGAACGTCAACCAAATATCGTAACTTGTTAATGCCCTCTGGGGAAGACCAGCTGCATCTATGGTTCGATTCACACCTCTACAATTAGGCTTTCCAGGCAGCCTCCCAAAGGGAATAATCCAAGTGGAAAGCGATCTTTCGAGAGCACCTCGTTCCGCCTTAGGCATTAGACGATTTCCTCTGATTCGCTTATAAAGTTTCTTTTCTGATCGAGAGCACGGTGTTGCCGCATCGTGTGCTTTTAAAATCCTTTTTGTAAGAAAAAAAACATTCTTTCATACTCTCCAAATTCATAATCAATTTTGCAGTTTCACTTTCTAAATCCAAAATCCAAAAAAAAGAATCTAAAATTAGGACCAACCATTGTAAAATACAAACCAACATTCAGCAGCTCACACAACCAAAATTATTTATCCTTCCATGTCTAATAGATGTCATTATTATTTATTGAAAAACAATCGATTACCTGTAATCATTCAGAACATAATTTGATTTCAACTTTTTTCAGCCGATAGATTTAAGTATTTTTGCCAATCGGTTATATCCAATATATCAAATTTTGATTTACTACGCTCACCCGATCAATCATTGGACAAATAATATTTCCTGTCTCCAAGTTCACTTTGAAATACCAGTTCAAATAGCATAATCGATGATACTATAAACTGTGAGGGATTTTCTGTTTTTTGCAAAAGAAAATTTCTTTTTTAAAAAAAAAAATTTGAATATAGAACTGGATAATAATTTGCGCAAGAAGGAGCTCTTTGATAAGAAGACGATCGATAGCAGTTGTTGGCAAGTGAGCCAAGTGAAAATGTTGATCCTTCTTGTCTTTATCTAACGATCTCCGAGCGAGGCAGTTGTTATCTGTTACGCGATAAAAATAATAGCTCGTCCTCGCGAATTCATACACTTGAAGTTTGCTTAATGAAATTTTTACGTTTGCTCGTTCTTTTTTTAGGTGTGTGCATTATCATGCATGAGTGCAACGTAACTCCATTTGTATGATTCATTTTTTGTTTCATTGAGAAGCGAAATACTTTTGAGCGTGACACATTCATGACAAGTCTAGTCAATCGATACTGATTTACTTAACTTAACATAATTATCATCCAAGATATGCATGGAAAATGTTTATTCGAACAAAATTATTGGCGATCGAAAAAAGTCCCTCAAGGATGAAAATATAAACAAATATATAAAAAAATATATATTATATAAAATCTATTTATATTTTATAAAATATAAATTGTTTATATACGAAAAACATGTCATTTTTATATTTTATTGTATATATTTATATATATTTCAAATTTATATTGCCGTTTTATATCTAAAATGTAAAATATAAATTCATATATTTTTAAATATAAATAGAATATGCTACGTAGGTTATATAATTGAAAAATATAAAAATGTTATATACAAAAAATATAAAATATTTATAAAAAAAATTATATTTAGTCTATATTTTTCGTTTATATTTTCCCCCACGGACGAAAATATAAACGAAATATACACTTCTCTCTCTCTCTCTAAATATATATATATCTATAGATATATCTATATATATATATATATATACTTGCATTTATAATTTTACATTTGCCGTCAGCACGTTTTTGAATTAAACTTTTTTAATTGAGTAAGAGTTACTTCTTTCAAAAATTTTCACATTTATATTCATAAGCTTTAATTAAAGCACAACAAGTTGTAAATTTATTGCTATAAGTAACCCAGATTTTACAGTCAAATCAAGTTCGTTTTTTCTACTACAATATTTTCATAATAATTATTTTTTCATTTATTAAATTGAAAAAAAGAAGTTGAGTAAATTAATGACTTGTCGTTTATTGAGTTTGTACGATTTAGAAACTATATATATATATGTATGAGTAATTGGACGTGTAATTTAGGAGTAATTAGTGTAACTTGCTAACTTTCTAATTATGAAATAACGTATTTGTTTTCTCGTCGGTCGGAAGCAAAGTTCGCGACGAAGCCGATGTCGTCACGAATTTGCATAAAGAGTCTCGCGCGTTTCGGTCTCACCCCTCTTTGCCTCCGCGATATTACCAATGTATGAGAGAAGCACGAGGGAAGAAAATCCGCTACCACGAATTCAAGCTTTATCTCAACTTTCGAGCTGGGTAAGCATTTTTGCGTAGCAAAATTATTACTGATACGTTGTTGTTTCGCATTTGGTTTAAAGTCAACAAAAATTTGAAAAACATTCCCTATACATGTGACACACACACACAACTCATACAGTTTGCCGGAGTAATATTATTAACTTTTCAGTGTGCAACAGTAAAGTCTATCTTAAGACAGGATTTCTTGCAGTTAAATGATCCCAGAGCTGCATTTTATGTGTAGCATAAAAACAAATGGGTGAAGTGTTCCAGCAAAATTTAATTTAATGTAAACGAGCGTAAGTTATTTCAACGATACTATTTATAAGCGAGAGAAATAATTCCGTCTGTTACTCAAAATTCGAACAAAGATTATGTAGAAGAATTTCCGATAATAAACTATGTGTTTGTGTGTGTGTGTGTGTGTGTGTGTGTGTGTGTGTGTGTGTGTGTGTGTGTTAAAATAAAGTTTAATGTCGGCAAATATTTGATGCGATTTTATTATACGATAGTGGTGAACAAACCTGGTCAAGAATTCACATTAGACTCGGTGTGATAACAGTAAAAGTTAATAAAATTGTGTATTGAGTTTGGGATTTTAAACAAAAACTGGGCGATTACAAAATTTTGCTTAAAATAGAGAAAATCTTTTTGATAACGAGCTATAATTACTTAAATTCAAATATATGAAACGTATTTTTATTGATACATTTATATTCGATCTATTTCGAGTTTAATTATATTAAAAAATCCAATTTTATTCAATAGTATTTTTTTATACAAAATAATTTTGGTATAGAAAAACTAACTTTTGATGTTTTATTATTGTTGGTCTATTAACTTGTTGTTTTATTATTTAGAAGAACTTTGTTTAAAATATATTTTTAATATCAAATTATTGTACAGTCAATTGAATTTAACTTGAATCAAAACTCAAAATTATGTATACTCTCTTAAAATAATCATTTAATACTGAATTCCAACAAGCTTAAACATAATTAATAGATTATTCATAAAACTAACTAATTTTATTTCAAATAATTTCTACCCCTATCCTAATAATTTTCATTTATTTCATCACTTTCAAATCATATTCTTATCACTTCTTCCTGACCTATTTTTTCTATCCCAGATTGATCATTTTTTCTGCTCACTCCTGTCCAAATAATAATAAAACGAAGAATATTTTTACGTTTTTTATAACTTGATTTTATATATACAGTAAGTAGAACGGAAATTGTTTTCCATTTTGAGTCCTCATGAAATCAGAATTTTCGATAAAAAAGTTGTCGAGGAAAACGAAGATAAATTAGTTAACAATCGACTGATTTTGAATTTACATCTTCGTTTTGCAGCACCTTTGAAATTTTTTTTTCCTAACAGTTGAATGGCATCGAAGCTTTGGCCATCAAAAAACTGATTAACTAATTTAACGACGACTTCCCTCGTCTTTTCCATCACTCTAAATAAGGTTTAAACTAGGTTTTTGTCAGTTACCCACGAACAGTGCCGAGAGTTTACTCCCCATGGAACGAAACGGAAAGCACTATTAAACTCTAGTTAGAGGCGCCGTCGAGAGAAATCACAGTCGTCGGCTCGATTCGCAATTAGTTTGTCAGAGCAGCGAAAGTTTAGCGATTTCGTCTTGCGTTTAAAATTATCGCAGTATAAACGACATTGCAATTTTAATTTACAGATGAAATAAACGCTTTGGGTCTTGGTTACATATTGACCAAAAGTTTGCATTCGAGGCAATAAATAATAAAAATCCTTTCTGTCAAAAAAATGATCAACAAAATACATAAATTGCATTTTTAATTCATAACAAATATCAAATAACTTTCCATTTAATATACTTGACAAACTTATTTTAATTGCAAATGAAGTTGCCGGGAATTTAACTTTTCAAACTACGTTTTATTACATTTTTTGGTAAACATATGACGGGTAAATACACTCAAAAAAGTCAATTAAGGTGAAGTGAATCTTGAATCTGATTTTCAAATGCACCGGACTAAAAGAAACATGTATATTTTTTTGTAAATAAATATTTATTAATTCAAACTTGTATAGTGGAATTTATACATATTTTTGCCGCACCTGAAGAATACTCGTGGAACACAATTTTTAAACAAAATAAATTGAATATTCTTACTGAAATAACCCTTGAATAAACAAATCATTGATAACAAAAAGAGAATAACTTAAGTTAGAATATCTGTCGGTGTAATTAAACAGGGTCAACAGTACACTTGACAATGTGATATAGTTTAATAACGTGTACGAAGCAAAGAAGTCGTGTCGGATGATTTTAATTGGAAAGTTTGATCATTACTTGTGTGAAAGATTCGGTATCTTGTGAATGCGAAATATACTATATATACATGTATATACATTTGAGAAGAGCACTTAGCAAAAGAGCGAGCTGGTGTTATTATTCTCGTTTTATCCTTCGTCTACACGCGAGATGTCCTATGGCTCGCTACCCCATTTTGTGTGCTATCACACGCCTGCATCCACGGACGACTAATTTGTAAATGTGTATATATATATGTATGTATATAACAAGTGCCGCCTCGTTATAACTAACAAGGGATAATAACACACGTACTAACAACGTAACTGTGGACATTCAGCGTTAAAGATTGCATTTTCACTGAGCTCTTTTATCCCACTCATTTATTTCACTGTTTAGCGTATCACGTACGTTTATTCAAACTTTTCCGTGCCATTCGTTAGTCCGCGCCACTCAAATGTCCTGCAATTATGAGCCAAAGGCCACTATTATCACGAACAAATTCTTGAGAAAATTGTCGACCCTAAAAGAAAATGACTGTAATGTGCTCCTACCACTTGTATGATAATTTGCAAGGTCTTGAAATGGTAAAAACTCAAGGAAGTTTTTTTTAACTCAATTATTATTTTCTACCATATAAAAAATAAAGTGGAAATGTTCAATGTATTAAAATGAAGATTTCTTTTTTTTAGTTCATAAAATAACACAAGTTTGAAATGAGCAAATAAAATATGTTAAAATAATAATTTGTGCTTTTTAACTTGTAATTAAGGCACATCAAATAATCACGAAGAAGCATGAATTATTTTTAAGTTGAGGAAAAATGTGAAAAATTGTAGTATTTCATTCGAATTAATTCTTTTTTATTTCAGTGAAAAACAACAACAACAAAATTACTTTGTAAAAGTTGTGACATCTGAGAGTTCCCACAGATTTAATAATTCTGTCATTTTTGCTTTCAGTCCTCGTTAATGTACTTAATAATTTTCGTTACAAAAAAAAACGAGAGAATATTTTATTTCAACAATCCAATACAATTTATATATACAAATGTATAAAATAATTAGATTCATTTGCAGATAACAAAGAAAAATAAAATCCCCCGATTCACGTTAAAGTGAATCATTATAAAGAACAAAATCCTTGACTTGTGCACGCACCTATTATTTTATTTTAATTAAAATGTTGCCATAAACTTTACTCTTTCTTTAGGATCACATTTTCATTATTCCACAACATCTTTATCGCTTTGGTTTCCCATCATTTTTTTTAATAATTTTTTTTTGTACCATATACAAATAAATAATAATTAAACTGTAGTTTTAAAATTGCTATGAACAACAGTGTAATACTCTCATCAAATATTATCATCAATGTAATACTCTCACAATTATTTTCAAACTAAAATATTATCTTTCCTCTTAGGTCCTCGTCCTCCATTAAACCGTTGTTATAAAAGTATCCTATTAGTTGTTACAGCATTACTCACTGTAATTAAACTATTAGCATCATTCTCACTTAATACCCAGATTGACTTGGAAATTAATTTCTCTGAAATTTTCACGAGGTTTCACTAATGATTATGCATACATTTTTCAACATGTGTATACCATAACTCTCCGGTTTCCCTTCATTGTACACAATATCCATCGAGCAAACGTGAAATTGATCGTAACAGTCTGTATACAGAGCTCGATGACGTGTTCTTCTCTTATTATAATCACGCACTATCAATATAATGAGCGTAACTGTATACACGTTCCTCTTAGTGACCTGCAGATATTGAGTGTTGGCTTAGCAGAGTAAAGTTCTACACTCCGCCAAGACCAATGTTGTGTGCATCCATAACAAGCCTGGTAATACAACGTCAAATAATGTTACAGCACATATTGACGAACCCTTAATTAATAAACTTTCATCGAAACTGGGTGAAATGTAATTATTACATATATATGACAACACCTCGAAAATTATGTTAACATTATTTCTGTCTCTTCTCGTTTTTTTTTTTGCTCTCAAAGTTTTTTTTATCATTCATAATTTTTGAATTAATAACGAAAATTTAATTGCGTTTGCTTATGAATTCCCGTGTACAAATCGAAATTTGTTTTACAAAATGTACGTGCAACATGACACTCAACATGAATATCAATTAAATGTACATTTCTACGTAATTAAACAACGCGTGCATATCCGTACAGTTGACAATCGGTATTGACAATTCAACCAAGTTGAAAACCACTATATTGCGAGAGTCTGGCTTGCGGCGTACAAGGAAATGCATAAGACTCGACAGACGCAAATAGGGTGTAAGCAATCCAATGTACGGAATCATGCTGACTGTATTACACGTATTAATGTAATTACTGCAGATTGTGTACACATTTTACAGACACAACACGCAATTTGCAGGCTCGCTGCAAAAATATTTTTTAATATACACATTTTCAATACTTAATGCACAGCTTTTTTCCAAACTTTGTTGCAAATGTTTTTATAGCAACTATATGAGCAGTTCTACAGAAAATTTTTCTTTCAGGAAATTTTTTAGGGTAACACCTTCAAAAATGTAATTACATTAAGTTTTACAAGCAATCATATTGTCGCAATATGCGGAATCAAAATTTTGCAACTTGAAGATCTATTTTTACTCGTTTTTTAAACTCTCAAATAAAAAAAATTGAAAATTTAAAGGGTAATAACAAATAAATAGAAATAGTAACTCACTAGAAGAATATTTTTTATGGAATCACTCATATACTTAGATGTATATATATAATGGTTTATTTAGTCACGAAACGGTAGTGTAGATATGAAATCTTTTTTTTCATCGATGAAACATGCAAAACAGACGACGAAGTGTCACAATTGCAGACATCATGATAATCGCCGTGCGTAAACTTAGCATCCCTATGGCGCCACGTATTATGGGCTACTGTCGCATATTACATCGAGCTATATTAACTCGCAATGTGTGCGGGTTGCATACCCCACACCTGTTTACTTTTAGTACTATTTCTAATGGGCCGACATCTGCACTGACGCAACTTGAGACAATGTGTTTTCTCAAGACTGATTGTTACTGTCAAACAACACGCGCCACTGAATTACATTATTATCGCGGATGCATTTACTAGGCAATCGTCATAACTCAGGCGTGTTTTAAAAATATACAACTGGCGCATTATCGAAAACAGCTTATTTTTGGACAGACATGAAAAGTGGCTGCAACTAATTTCGAACAACTTAAAAGTAATAATAATTTAAAACTTTAGTCAAAATTTGACATTGTGGAGTATTTTAAGGAAAATTATCAAAATAGACCTTTCAGTGATGGGATAACATTTTTAAAAGAATAAAGCAAATTATTGACTAATAAGTAAAAAGTTGTAGTTAACTTTTATTGTTGTTTCTGACAAATATTTTCAAATGTATCCAATTTTACTGAAGATACACATCAAACAAAACTGGGACATGAGTTATATAATGGCTTGATAATAAAAGCGTCGATTGCCAGACAATTAGATTCAATTTCTCCTGGCAAATTGAAATTAAATAAATTGCTGCAGTTATAACTATATTTTTGCAGCTAAATTTGAGTGCATAATTGGTCAAAAAGGCGAATGAAATGCAAATTTACGTGGGTGCATGTGCTTCGGTTTTATATGACTACCCATCCGGTCTTATCTAACGTTATTCCTAATCCAGTTAAGCCGGTTAATCCTCGTGCAGCTGCATGAAATATTTACTGCACACGTATATAGTAACTGCAGACACGTATGTAGATGGGGAAGCCTTAACCAAGAACCGTTAACTCCGTCGCAACGATACAACGAACACATGTTCCGTCGTAAGTCTACGTAATCCGCGGTTAGCTATACCTATTGTGAGTGTGTCCTGGATGTGTGCACACATCGGCCAGTTCTTATCACATCCATCTTTTCATTTGTGTCTTCGCTTCTACATCATACGCCATTCGTCTTCATCTGAGGAGGAAAAAAAGTGACAGGCCAAGTCGAAACTTGATACGAGCTTAATTGCCCAACAAAAATTATTGAGCTCATATCAATTGAATTTTTTTTCCTTAAGTGTATGAAAATGTTAATGATACATTGTTTTCTGATAAAAGAAGAAAATTATTGAGCTTAAAAAAACCATTGTATACTTTTACAATGTCCAATTTTATTTTTAATTAATTTGTTTAATGTTTTTTGTTTGCGTCCCTTTTTAGCAGTTTATATAAAAGTTAAAAATGCATTTAAAAAAAAGGAAAGAAAAAAGATAAATATTGCTTGCACGCGCTGAGCCAGATGGAAAATTTGTATTATTTTACATGAAAATGCTTTTGTTCGACAAATGTGTGCTTTTGTTCTGTATCATATTAGAAGAGAAAAATCAATGTTGTAAAATATGAAAAGATTAAAATGAATGGAAAACTGAAATCGTCGATTATAAATGAAAATATGAAAATTATATTTTCAACTTAAATATTCGTAATTTTATTTGCTTTTGAAATCGTTTATAGCAACTTAATTGGATCGATGTTTTTTTTGTATACAAAAAAGAAGGAATATTTTTCCATTCAAAAGTTAAAACATTAAATCAACATTAAAACTTGTATAATAAATTACAACTTATATTATAAAGAAATTTACATTTTTAATACCTTCAAATGTACATTTCATTATCAATATGCATATGCTGACGTATTTTATGAAAATAATTAGCAAGTTTCATGAAAAAAATTACTTTTCAAATTACGATTAAATAATGAATGTTGTATGTAAAAATGCATATTCTTTAATTTTTCAATCAATTTCAAACGAAATATTTTAACTGTAAAGTTTTAATTATGAATTCATCAATTTTTTTGTATTGAACAATTTGTTTAGTAAAACTTGTTTGTTTACAATGTTGATAACTCAGTAATGAAAATGTCAGCATTGCGAATTAATTTAAACTGTTGTTCGCCAATAGTTTTGTGAAATACTTGCGCCATGATTGAACGCTTGTAGGTATTAAAACTATGGCATGTGGCCAGTTCATTTGAAAGCATATGTCCTCTTCTAAAAACACTAATCTTTCAGCTGCTTTAGTATCGTATGCGGTACTTTTGCGTAAATTCCATCCATGCTTACATCAACGTCATTTAACTCACAACTAGAAATTGAATTCTTTTATTTGTTCGCGTCCGATCTGTGTGTTTTAACATTTCTCAACCTTTGTCGACGGCTTTGCTTTATTTCCCCGGTATTTTTCATTAAAGCCAACCACTCGTCCAATGCGGAAGTAATTTACGTTCTTTAAATGAACTTTTATGTGTTCTCGACAGCCCCTGCGATATTTTTAATAAGAATTATCATATTTTTAATGCACCGTAATTTTAATTTAATTTTTTTAAAGTAATAAAATTTTGTTGATTCTTATTACATTTAATCAAATGAATAATAAATTAATTTGTCTTAATTTGGTTAGGAATGTTTTCAATTATATACACACAATCTGAGGGAGATATTTTAAAAATTTAACCGCCGTCACTTAGGCACAAAAAATGATCAGAAGAGGATACAAAATAACGTCGCAGTTTGCTTCAGACATATACATTTCCATTTGTTCATTTTAATTTGAGATCGATCAGAAAACGTTTTTAATTACTTTTCACAATAAGAACTGCGACTGTTGGGCAAGAAATAATTATTTTCATTGCAAAATAATTATTAAAAATTTTTCATTCTCCAAATTTTGTAATTAAAAATACATCATTTTTATTCATTTTTTTTTCGTTCATGACAATTACATTCAAAATTTTTCTTATTATACATTTAATGGACCAAGATATTTTAACGTCATTATAACTCCGCAATAATGGGCGCTATGAAAATTGTACTCGACAGATGAAATTATTTATTATTAATAAAACGAATGGACGGGTGCGCTCAATAGCTCGCGAGCGCATTCAAGTATATTTTTGGTGAAAAAAAATCAAAGTGCGCGCACATGAATACAACATGGCCCTTTGTGACGCTGCGCGTTCGATACGAGTATGACTTTTTGGTGTGCATCGATTTCCATCAATGTTGTGCGATGCTTCGTGTACAAAATATATATACATGCACATCGGGCCTCGACTTTCGAATTATTTTCCCGTAAAGTCATCACCCCTAATTGACAACAGACACGAAAATGAACAACGGATGATCCTGCCACAGGACAAAATTCATCGCAAAATATAAATTTCCAATTAAAGTGCACTAAACTGGAATGATACAGATTTTGCCTTGTAAAACATGTCGCTAAGAGTTAAATAAAAAAAAATTATTCATTGAATAAAACAGAAAAATGTAAAAAAAAATCAATTTAAGAGTGAACAAAATTCATTACTTATTCAATCAAATATAATAATAATGCAAATACTATTTTAATAGTATATTACTTGACTAGACGGAGAAGTAGGACTTTCTCCCACGAGTGAAAGTGGCTATCACTTTCGAAACAAAAACAAACAAACAAAAAATAAAGAAATTGTAAATGAATCTTAAACATATTATCTTACAAATAGGGCAATAAATTTTTAAAAAATGAACGACAATTTAGTATATTTAAAATCAAAAATAGTTCAATATTTTTTTAATTTTTAATGTAATTTTAAAACACTAAATACAAAAGTAAAATACAAAATCTTTTGTATAAGAATCGAATTAAAAATCAGTTGAATACAATCAATAATTAGGACATTTTAAATTATTTGAATAAAATTTGGTATTAATAAGAACAAAAAGCATAAATAATTTAATGCAATTCATTTTTATAATAATATAATTTTTATAACTTTTTATAAATATTTATTATCATATTTCGCTTAAATCACAGCAATTATTTTTGGTTTTGTTCTTGTAGTTGTATTTAAAATATATTTTTTTAATTAAACAAAATCGACTTAATTGATCAATAAACATTGATATAAACTAAGCACTCATTTTTTTGGTATATTTATCACAAGTTTTGCAATCTAAAAAACTTTTGTTTAATTAAGACAAATTAATATATAAAAAAAATAATAGTTAAACAAGAATACATTTTTCCGAGGCGTTTAAGTAGTTCAAAATGCTTAAGATAAGAGAGAAAAATCGAAGTTTTCAAACAAAAAGTCTTGCAACTCGTCATCATTGATTCTCAAGGAATCCTAGACCACAAAGTTGGTGGGGCTCAATTCTGGCAAGAAACTCTGTTCGACCGGATTCTGCGCCAAGCTTTCCACTGTCTCTGGATCAAAGTTCAATTTAACTGGAATTTCCGAAAAAAAAACAAACAAACAAAAAATCAAATACTACTATTAGTTTCACAATAAGTTCTTTACTTTCAATTAATTTTTAAAATTATTATGAATTGCAAAATATATATTTTACCTTCATGTTGAATGTCGACCTGAGCAGAGAGAGCTTCAGAAGTTACAGTGCAGGACGCCTCAACTTGACGAACAGGTACAAATCGGAGGGAACTTGTTTCAAAATCGTAAACAACGCGACCTTTTTCGTCATTCCCTATGGATGAATTTTTCGCAATCCATTCGGTTCGGTTGTATTCTCAGTTGGTTGTAAAGCCAGAGAACCTAAAATTCAAAAATTATATTTTATTTTTAAGTATTTTCTATTTTTTTATCATTTTTAAATTTAATAAAAAATTAATTTTTAGGTTATTTTTAATTCTTTACTTATTATTACTTTTTTACTATTATACTTATTTATTTCATTTTTTTTATTATTATGAATGTTTATTTATCTGAAGCTTCTGGAAGAATGTTAGCTTGAGTGTTTGGGCCCAAAGGGTTGTTGGCTGGTGAAGTTATGGCAGAATTGGAAATCAATTTTTCCACGGCTTTGCGGTGAGTGATCGATTGATCAACGTATCCCATAGCAACTTGGTCGGATTTTCATCCTCCAGCTCTTCTGAGAGTTATAATATCTGCTCCAGCATCAGCCAACAACGTCGCCGAAGTTCGCCGGAAACTGTGCCCTGTATAATCATTGGGTTTGCTTAGGTTCAAAAAAGTCGCCACAATTTTCGGCTGTTTGTAAATCGTATTTATGCCCACGAGCTGAATGGAAGATTTCTTATTGTGATAGCTAATGAAAAAGCGATTTTCCGGTACATTTGGTGGTCTCAAGTGTATATAAGATTTTACAAGTTCATAGAAGAACTTTGAGTGGATTGTGAATGACCGGTTCACATAAATTTAGTGTCATTGATCTCCACGTAGTACATGTCTTTATAGTCGTGCATCTCCTTGAAAGACAAGTTCAGCAACACGTCGGATCTGCACGTGCCAAAAACAGCAAAAGTTAGCATAACCTGAAATTATAATAGAACATTTTATTTAGTAAATACTTTGTTCTTCATTTAGTAAATACTTGATTTTACTAAATTATATTTTATTTTATTTTGAATTTTAATATAGTTATGAGTATCTATTTATTATAGTTATTCATTTTACACATTTCAAAGTTTTTTTTACATAATATATATATATATATACATAAAAAAGTAATTATTGTATAATTAAGAAAAAATTATTAAAAAATTAATTTAAACAAAATTTAAATCGCTTACTTTTGTTAACAAGAACTCATTGTTGGATGCGTCGAAGAGAAACTTTTGCAGTTGAGCCGCGGTAAAACCTTTAGTTTTTTTAGACACCAAAGCCTTTGGACTTGGACTTCAAGAATTTGGTCAATAGTGCATATTTGCTGATGTCCACGTTCCTTTTCAAAAGCACGCTTTTGATCATTGAATATCTTGCCCACATCGTGCTGGGTTTCCAATTCTCAGCGTGTTCATAAAAAAACGCCAGCAGAACATTCTCACCGGTCGAGTCCGGGATTTTTTGTTCCTTTCTCCAGGCGTCAAAATGGTCGAACGAATTTTGGTTCTTGACCTCCGATTTTTTCGGCAACAAGTCTCTCACAGCTGCAACAGCAGCTTTGATAATGTTTTGTGGCAAGCTCATCTTTTTTTTCGAAAAGAATTGTATTTTTAAGAACTTTACACACGTAGACGAATACAAAGATCACGAGGGTAATTTTGTGGTTAATTGCACGCAGATTTTCCAAACGTTCCGACCGATGGACAATTTCGGCGGAGAATAAATGCGAACGCGGACGACTTAATTGAGGGGAGGGGGGTCATCCGTTCCCACTGCTCTCATCTAATTATCGATACTCAGCGAATGGGACGCGCTTTTTTCAGTTGGAGAAAAGTTTTTTTCTCCAACTTTTAAATGGGAGAAATGGGCATTTTTACGGCACGTGTAAGAGAAAACAAGTTTTTTGTCTCCCCATAATAGTTCCAATAATATCATTAAGTGAATTAGAAAAAAAACAAAAAAATTACTTCCAGCTTTTTGTAATAATTCAATTACTAAATGAACAAACAAAATTAAAAAAAACATGTTATAGCTAAAATGAAAATCAATATGTGATTTTATCGAAGACTATCAAATATTGCACGTAATGTTTCCAAGTTAGTATCGCAAATATCTAAACAGGTCGCAGTAATGAAATTGATAATTCACTTCAGTATATAGGTGTATGTATATATTTCTATCCTGTGGAGACCCTTACCATCTTGACTTATTTTTCTTGTTCCGGAATCTATTTCCGGGGAGTGTTTACACCGCGGTCTAGGAGGGTGTCAAAGATGCCACCCCGGTGGCACGTTGATATATCTGCACAGTGGCGCAAATCAAATTTGCAATTGGCCCGGTTATCGGCTCCAGTGACTGGAACAATGGCTCCAAGTGTGTGAAAATTTAAACGCATTTTTAAAGCTGGTCTACAAATTTGTATTCTTTCTGTACCAAAGTATATTTTCATGTAGTAGATTCAATTTTATATTATTCTCACGATGTATCTTTATACTTCTGAACTAAAAAGAATTCATTCCAAAACAATAAATCTGTCCGTCAAAATATCACCAGTTAAAATTCAATTTGATGTATAAAAATAAAATACACTTATAATTAAAAATACATCGAGTTACCATACAAAAAAATAATAATAGTTGACTGACAATAACAGTAATCATTCTTTCAGCGACTTCTTAAGGAGCTTTTCTTCGTTAACTAAGAAGCAAAAGCTCTTGAATATCTTCATAAAACGAAGGCCACCGATAATATGAGCATTGACTTCTTGAACGTTATCGATTTTATTTGTGTCAATGTTATTTTTCTTCTTTTACTTCTTCTTCTTTTTCTTTCTCTCGCAGCCGGATAATCTCACACAAAATTGCTGGCTGACGGCCGCTTTGTTATAATTTAACGCGAAATGGAGATGAAAACGCGCTCAGATTGCCAACTCCCTTGCCGCGGAGATATATCTTCGCGTTCACGACAAGGTGCAATGACGTGCTGCGAGTTCAACTGTACACTACATTATTACGCAATCGCGTGGCTGTAAACTCCCTGGCGAGTTTATTTGCACACGAGCAATCTGCTTGTTTGCCGACTAGCAAAGGGAAGAATAAAAGAGAGATAGTGCCGGGTAAGGTGAGACAAAACACGGGCCTGGGAATGGGCCACCCCCCTCCCCCCTCGATAATTGTTTTTCCTCCGGAATACACATATCCGTGTCGCACTTCGAATTTCAAACACGCATCTGCGGTCTGCAAAGAACGATTAGGGTTCTCTAAAGAGGATCTGCTCTTGTTTTCGAGATTGTTTATTTGCCTTTTGTTAACTGCATGGCTTTGTTATGAGTGGAACAAAAAGTTGATGAACGTATTCCGATAAATATTTGATTTTATGGAACAAGAAGATTAATTTCAAGTTCAAGAGCACAAAAAATGATTCTAAATGAGTAGCAGTGACAGGTCAATTGGTTAATTAGGTCGTGTCCTTTGTTTGTGTTTCCTGCTGAGCATTCTATCAGTCTAGTTTTATTCAAAATGGCGGAAAGAAAGAGGAAGGAAGAGAAAGGCTATTACTTTCATGGAACGATGGTAGCGTAACGAAGGTTATTACTGCGACGGAAGAAGGCGGGATCGATAGAGTTACGTTACCAAAGTGGGGAGTCGAAATGGTCGATACGGTACAGCCTATGCTGTGCCATTATCAGAAACATGCGAGACACGTGTGTGTCATCGGACGGTGTCCGGGGCACTTGCTCTCCCAGATACTCCGTGCCGGAGAAGGTCAGCAAAGATTTTTCGCAGATTAAGGCTGTACGCTGGGATTGGCACCTTAATCTGCGATGTTGCATCCATAATTGGAATTACGTGTGTCTGAACCAGGTGCGAAGAATCAATATAAATTCAGATGCCCTGCAAATGCTGAAAACTGCTGGGTGTTATAAGAACTCACTTTGTTTTATTGCGGTACGGTTTCATTTTGTAACTTGGAAACTGTTTGTTCAACAAATTTTCATTCATAAATTGTTGATTCACAAAACTGTTTGACATTGCAAAAGAAACTAAACTTCTAATAGCTGATTCCTTTTTTTGTTTAAATTAAGTAATTTTAGTTCTGCTTAAGTTTTCAGCTAGAAATAATACCCGCAAACTCATCAGAACAAACTTTCACATAAGTAACTGAAACAGAAAGCAAACTTAATAGCCCATTTGCTAGCTGTATTTTATAAGCAAATCCTGGGCCAGAAGTTGATGATCCCACTTTTAGAAGCTAATGAAATCTCAGTTAAACGTTCAAATCTGACGATCAATGTGGGTGCTTGTCAATTTGACGTAGCGTGCAAAAAAGGATACCACATGCACTGCAGGAAAATATATTCAGCATGGCTTCGCACAGTTAACGTCAGCCGTAAAATCGAATAAACTGGAATGTTCCTCCGATGTTCGGCTTTGGCACTTGATCCGAAATTCATCGCATCGTGATGTTGCGCAGCGATAGAACGAAGATGAATTTCGACGTCAAGAGAATAGACTTTTTTACTTTTTCCATTATCGAGGCATCCCAAAGACGTAATTCATGTTCTGCGGAGCGCAAAAAAAGTTATGCACAATCCCCTTAAACCGTTGATCATTTTCACTTATAATGTACCATCAATAATCACAAAAAATCAATCAAACAAACTAATGAAGGCATTTTTTTCAGTCTGTTTCAGGTAAAGGTCCCAATAATTATGGGCTGGTTTCTGGTACCACAAATTTTACGGTAGTAAAAGCTTCAATTTGTATACTATGTGAAAAACGAAATTTTATTCCAATTGTTCAAGGTAGATTAAGGTATATATGAATAATAAAATTTCGTTTTTGAAATTATCTTTTTTTTACACTGAGAAACCAAATTTTTCGTAAACTTTACAATAAATTTGTAAAACTTACAAACTCGGTTTCTTAATATAAGTTTTATGTAAAAAGCTTGAATAATAAAATTGTAATTTAATAAATCAGGCTGGAAAATGAAGGAAGATAGGGACTATGGATTGCACGTCAATCTGTTAAATAACATCTCTTTGCTAGATTGCAAAGCAAAGCAAACATAAACTATCGTCGGAGTGTTTACTCTCTTCATCACTAACCATACCATACGGGGACATCTTATCTCTTGTGGGCGGATTATAAAGCGATATAATTTTTTTTTAAACGCAAATTTACGACTGGTGATACAAAGTACGTATGTGACAATCTGCAACTGTGATCGAAAGTGTTTTACTGTGTTCTGATACCAACTAAAATTTATTATACTCGCAGTTTTTTATATTATAGGTGTTAAAAAGTGATCATAAATGTACGTGTTGTGATACCTACCTTCTTCCTCTTTTTTTCACGTAGAACAAATTTCTTCTCAAATCTAACCACAGGAACAGGACATTTTTAGCGTTTCAATTTATCATTTCTTTTAAATGGATCATTTTTTGTGAGTGCTGCCCACAAAACTAAGTGTTTTACAGTTCTAATTGCGACGTTAGATGTGACACCGTCACTCTTATGTTTTTTTTTCCTTTTTATCGTTTTTTTATGTATGTTTTGGTGTGTTTTTGTTTTTCTTTGTCCTTTAGAGTTAAGAATTTTAATATCTGTTTGTGTTTCAGTGTGCCGCCAGGCTTGTTTTATAAAAGGTGTTGAAAGTGCTTTAACAAAAGTTAAATTAACATTTTGATAAATAACGCCGAGACAATTGTAAATGGTTGAATAAACGAATATTTACGAAAGTAAATTCTGTAGTTTGAATTCTTTATTTTAGAAACCACAAATGGATTTCTTTTCCTTTTTTTTTCTTTTATCAAAACTGAAATGTAAATAAATCCATAAGTGGTACAATTTTCGTAATTGCACTATATCTTCAAATGCATCTTATTGTACTTTTTCCAAACGTTAACTCATGTGCAATGCAGTTTTGACGACATCCTATTATATACTCTCCAAATAAGGATGTTTACTTACGGATCACATTTGATTGTATTCTCATATTCATAGAGATACGTCTTTTGGTTATATTTATTCGAGTTTTCTCCGTCGTTTAATATTTGACTACCACTACCTGTTCATAACCTCAAGGATTCTGAAATTTATACGCTTGAAATATTTTAGTTTTTGTGTATAGAAATATGACCCAGAATTATAATGGAATTGATTAAACTCCCAGACATTTGATATATATTATTTTTGTTCAAAGACTTTTTAAACTATTTATATCCAGAAAATTATTTATTTAATTCAGATTGTAAAAATGTATTGAAATAATAACAAGAAGAATTTTTTGATTACAAATATTAATTTTTCTACCGTGCAGATTTTTTTAAATAATTAAATAAATTTATTATTGCTTATATTAATTTTTCAACTTGGTGTATCTATTTTTATTAAAAATTAATTAAATATAAGATACACAATCTAATGAAAAAGAATGTGCAAAATTAAACTGAATATTGTGTTTGAAGAATAAACTATAAGTTTGATTGAGTACTCAGTTGGAACTCTCAATCTTTGATATTGTCATATTGATGGAACGAGTTGTTCTGTCTGGAGTTAACGCCAAACTGTCATTATCTTATTGATGGAAAGAGATGAAACGATATGACCTGCATTAAAAAAGCCTCACAACGAGATGATAAAATTTTCGTTACTATGACATTCTTTAATGCAACATTCATTCAATTAATTTGATTGATTTCACATTACAGTTGAACCTCGTTAATCCGGAGTGTAATTAAATGTAAATATTTTCACTTTAAATTGCAAAAAATTAAAAGTTCTTGTAATCAAGATTCAACTATATTATTATTAATTTTATACATCTTTTTAGTTGATACATAATTTTTTTGTTTACCTCCAATATTTCAAAAAAATATGGAGTCCAAATGTCTATAATGATTACATTAATAAAAGAAAATAGTCATAAGCTGCAGAGCACTGTCATTGAACGTAAAAAGTTGAAATAGGTCGACGAGAACTAGCAACGATTCGGTTTTTTGCACTAGATATCACGAAGGACTCTCACATTGAGAGCAAAGTTGTTCATCAAAAATGGGGTCAGAAAGTTACAAATGTTTCATCCAGCATTGCCGACGAAATATATATATATATAATAACTTAAAGATAAAAAAAGTGTAACGATTTAAATGAAACATTTGACCAGCGAGTGGTTCATTTGACTTTTTTTTCGCACGCACAAAAAAAGTAACCCCATCCACAGTTATAGAAATTTTATCCAAATTTTTCATCTGTTACTGGAAAATTGATTCACTCTCTAGTATCGAAAATAAAATTGGAACAAAAAGCTCTCGGGATAAAAAAGAGACCACACTGATAATTCGATTTGTCCTGTTGAGTCCATATTTTTAACTCCGGTGATTTTACTTTGACGTGTAAAAAACAAAGCCACATTAAAATTAAACTCTTTTTAGAATCAAACAAAATTGCCGTCAATTAATTCAATTTGTCATTAAATTGTCTTTTTCTTTGTGTTTTACAACATAAAAATCGTTGCCTGATAAATAGCGCTATAAAACTGCGCGATCGACTTAGACATTCTACTGTTGTCTGTAAGTGTTTTGAAAATTTAATGAAAGCCGTAACTCCAGTTATAGGGGATCGCAATGAGTAAATAATACGCATGCGCAATAGTTAAATTATTTATCGTACTTTATGTTGTCATTGCGTGGGCAAATAAAAAAACGAGCGAAAAAAATGTTGCACCTGTTATAAGCTATATATAAATATTCAGACTTAATAATGCATAAATAAATATGTTATAACTGTCACGAAGCTACTCAAGAAAAAAAAATTATATTTTGTTGCCGTCTAATTCGTAGGTCTTAAAGCATTTTGTCCTGAGATATTTCTGCACGTGGTAAACGGATAGAAAGGAAGTCAAAGTGGGAGTCGGATCACGATGAAGTTGGGTGGTCGAAACAATGGTACCAAGTTAACACTAGGAGTCGGCGCCAGTTGGCACCAATCGGCTTGCCTAACTATTTCATTGTTTCATAATTGATGCATTTGCGGTGGCACCGTCGTGCTCATCCGCGGAAACGGCACCGAACCTTGTTCACGCTCACAAAGATTATACAGTAACTTGTGTGACATTGACGGAGCGCATCCATTTTGGAAGAGGATGGTTTAATGGTGAACTTTGTTATCGATTTAATTCGGCCTTTATCCCACCACTACCAAACTCCAACTAAGAAAGCTAAATAATAGAAATGTTTATTCAAGTTTTCCCTTAAGTTGCGTAACGCTAAGATTATTTCCAAGTTGAGGACAAAAACGAAAATTTACAGAAAAAATACAATTTGCAGCAAAATATAAATATAAAAAATAAAAAAATGAAATATATCAAAAGAAAAAAAATAATCATCAATTTGTGAATGCGGATCTTTTAATATTAGTACTGTTAATGCACAAACATGTCCAGTTACTGCGGAGTTTGAATGGACCCTAGAGACAGAAAAAGGTTTATTTTAAAAACTTTTTAATGAATTGTTCCACAATGTGAGAAACACGCGTAACATAAATAGTTTTCAAAGTCGTCCAGTACAAACCAAATATTACAACGCATTATTACATGTAGTTTATTTTAAATTTAAAGTTCAGTTTAAAATGATATCACATTTTTTATTGTTACGATGATTATAACTATAGAAATTAATACTACACAATTTTGACTCATAAAAAAAAGTAAAATGTTTTTTCTGTCCTTTATAAAAGTAAAAGTTTACCATTGGATAATTCAATGTAAAGTCTACGTTTGTAAAAGTTGTACTATTGATTTGCGTCGGGGTAATCAAAAGGCTCATTTGGTTGTAGTAGCTTATTCTCGTGTATTCTTCAATTGAAGAATTGCAGCTATAACAACACAGTTCAATAACATTCATTTTACTCATTAATAACTGAGGTACAATAAACTTGCAAAGCAACTATACCAGTGTTTCGTTTTTTTATAAATATTCAAACAGTCTGTATAAATAATCAATTTCTTAAGACTAAATATACAGTGTGGACTTGAAAGTTTTAAATTTAAGAGCACTTGCACCGAGTATTAGCTGCAGATCAATGTTAAGTGACGTTACAAGTTATATTGCCATTAACACTGATGCCTCTTTAACGAAATTACCTAAACATTTTGCAAGTTCGATCGCCCGCGGAATTTGCAAGGATAAAGCATGGAGCTAATGAAATGGACGTTTCATACTTGGCTGAATTTATGAAGGACTGTGTGGGAGAAAATTTAAGGTCTGGTTAGGTCTCGGTTACTTGTAGTTAAGGCTGATTAAATTTAAGTAGGTTGAAACTGATTTAGACTGGATTTGGATGGGATTAACTGGGACTGTAAATCTTGTCAAAGGTAACTTTGCGCACGAATCACATTAATATTTGTAATTGATTTCGCATTTTTCGATAAATTCTTTTTTAGGAAGCAACACAAACAGAACTATTTGAAGTTATTGCAGAATGAAACACTTATTTTATTGCAGCGATTTTATTAACTGGAGAGATAATGAACCAGATAAATGATCTTTGGGGACTGAGCTATTTTATATTGTCACACTGATATTAGTTGAATGTTTTTAAAGTAAAAAAATAGTCGTTTGTATTTATCAAAGTTGGTACTATAGTTATATTGTGGTCAAGTTTTGAAAGTCTAATTTTGGTTTCTGACAAGACAAAGACTATGAATTTATAATCTAAAGAGAGACACGTAGCAGGACATCTCACAGGTTGAACTGTGATACGATTGTAATGACATTCATATCTTGTTTTGGCAAAATACCAAACACAACTATTGATATAGTTATAGAACCTAATAGACCAGCAAACGTACTGTTCTTGATATTTGTATTCAGATCCTAATTCTACGAATTTTTTTATGAATTGGTTCATATTTTTGAACAAATTAAAACCTTTTTTTTATGAAAATACAGGTCAAATTTTACAAAAGCAACTTGATTTTTAGATAGTTCTACATTGGCAAGTTATTCCAAATGACAACAGAAACACTCAAATTGATGATGTATTTAAATTAAAATAAAAACGATTCAATACAATACAATAGTAGATATAAATTCACGATTTGAGAAAATTTTGAGAACATCTTCAGACAACATCTTCAAGGCCAAAAATAATTTTCTGGAGTCTAGTTTTCATAAAATTAAGTAGATGGGTTTTAAAGAGGAAGAAAAAACTAAAAGATTATTTTCTAATTAAAACTTATTTTGACTGAACTTTGAACAAGTTATGACATTTTATAGAATGACGATTCTTTAAAAACATCAACTAAACCTAATAATTTGACAAGTTACTGTAAAATGATTGGGGATCTATACAAGAAAAAAGATTAAAATATTATGAAAAAATTTCCAATTGTGGAGAATTCATAAAAAATCCTACATTTGAAGTATAATTAGAATCCTGTTAAATAATTTTTTTATTATAATTTGCTGTCTCCAGTTTCATTTTGCAAAATGTTATTTGTAATAGAAAAAACAGTATCCTATATTTGTTTATTTAATTAAGACTCTCATTGAATTCTATTATCAGAACTTATATTTCTGCGCTTTAAAAATGAGCAAAATTGCAAAAGAACCTCTCAACTAATGTTTTTAATTAATTGTTTCCTGCTGTTATACAAAATGTTAACAAAACAATTGTTAAAATGTAACCATATCAATATCACAATCAGATCAAACGAGGTGAAGCTAGATAAGTTGTAATCTAATTGAATGCGATCGCATTTCCTGTGCATCTATTCAAAGCCAACGAAACATAATTAAACTCGATAACGATGTTACCAAATCTCATCAGTTTTCCATTTTTCTGCTCATAGGGAAGCGTTATCTGTTTGTCACGTGTCTTACAAACGTCATCTACAATTCAATTACGTGACTTTTTTATTTTAAGAATGCCTTCGTTTTAAAAGCAACCTCTGCCATGAATCTTAAGCCCAAAATCCGCGTCGTCGTTCCAAATCATCGCACTGATGGATCAAAAATCGCTAACATTTGTTACCGACATCTCAATTCGATATTGTCTTAGACCAAAAAAAAAAAAAGATTTCCTTCGGGGAAATTAATCGTGAAAAAGCGCGAGTTACTTTATCCTCTTTGGCTGAATTCCTTCTGATGAAACGGAGCTTCGGCTTTGCAGCTTGTTTTTCGATTCCGTGACTTTGATGATAAAGTAGAAAATTCTATCAACCTGTTTTCTTCCCCTCAGTCTATATTGTTGTCTCTGTCATCTGCCTGCTGCCGTCCTTCTCCACTTTTCCGCCGGGACCAGAATCACGAGAGTTTCTCTCGTAGCTGCTCGATTTATGTAAAACAGTTTAATACTATCCCTGTCCCTTCTTCTGGCTTGCGTTATCGCAATTTCTAGTTCCGCAAGCGCTTTGCATCGCGTATGTTGCAACTTAGATTTGCATCCATTTTCGGCCGGTCATTTGAGGCGCTATTTATATACACAATTTTACGCGATTATGTCGTACAATGAATATATATATTTTTTAACAACATTTTGTCTTTTTATATTGTATAAGATTTACACATATATGTATTACAAAACAGTGCAGTAATTTTACTAGAAATTGAAAATAAAAACGATCGAGATTTCTAGCTTGATGAAATTTCAGCAGACAAAATATCAAAATTTTAGTCAGCATTCCTAACTTGATTTGAATTCAATTTCAAATACGAATTTCTGTTCACGTATCGTCATTTTTTTTTCTTTCTCTCTTGCTTTACAAAAATATTCATGCTTACTTCATGCTCTATTCCAGTTCCAGATAACTAAGATATGTTTTAAAACAAAAATTACAAATTAGATTTGCTCATTAAATTATTTGTTTGTTTGTTTGTTTTTTTTTTGAATTATATTATTAGTAAAAGTGGACTTTTAATTGTGCACAAATTATGCTTCAATTTCTGATTGGCTACGTCAAAAATATTTATCGCTTATTTTCAGATGCGACTTTTCTGTTACCTCATAAAATGGAATTATTTATTTAATGCAATTACACTCATTACCAAAATTTCCCATTAAAATGTGAACTGAAGCGTACCGACGATAACTTTAAATAAGTTTTCATTCAAAACAAAATCACCTTGTCTGTCAGGCCAAAAACTCGGTTACAATCCTAAATTATACGAGGCCAAATCAAATTCCGCAACACTGGTAATAAGTTTTTGTATCGCTTTATTCAATTTTGCACATTATTGTATCATTAGCTTGTTCAATGGTGAAATAAAGCCGACATAATAGGCAACTTTTTTTGTTTATAAAATGAGCTATTTTGACTGCACATTATTAGTACAATGGATAATTGATGAAAATATTAATATTTCAGTAAAATGTGATATTTCGATCAAATTTTTACTTCCTATAAATGCAACATTTATTGTTATACAATATACATAATATGTTCATCACAGTTTTGCATTTTGACTAAAATAATCGAAGAGTATAAATAAATGTCTTTAGTTTGTTCATAGTTCGTTCAATTGTCAGTATTGATTGACAGATTAACCA
Source organism: Idris sp. 1 HC-2018 (assembly GCA_022817325.1). Classification (NCBI taxonomy): domain Eukaryota; kingdom Metazoa; phylum Arthropoda; class Insecta; order Hymenoptera; family Scelionidae; genus Idris; species Idris sp. 1 HC-2018. Next base: position 2,505 of record JABFPM010000401.1, on the reverse strand, counting down.
GGCGCAACATTAAACTTTAAGTAAAATACAGCATGTAAATCACATTTATAATTTTGTTATTTGTGTGCAGCTAACATGTTTAGAATGCATAAATAATTGACATGGCAAAATCAAAAGCAACATAAATTGACAATTTAATTTTTTTATTCAACTCACTCGATAAAAAAAACTACAAGTAAGTTCACTTTGTTGACAGAAGAATATTTAAGTCGTTATATATAGCATATCAATTCTTTTCTGCTGAATAATTGATTTCGTTCAGTTTAGCTATATTTACTGTAATCGACTGCACGTTGAAAGTTACTATTCAAAGCATAGTTTGTTAAGAACTGTTGAAATCTGAATATTATAGTTTGAAGGAACAATTATACAAGTTTCTTTTAAGACTAATTATTGTAATAAGCAAAACAATATTATTCTTAAACTAATGAAATCTATTTTCACTTAATTTTTAATTCAAAACTTGTAAAACCAAAATTATCAAACGAAATTTCAAAGTCACTAATGATAAAAATTGATTTTAATTTGAAATTCCACTCGCATTTGGTTCTCTTTTATGTTACACAAGCCGCCTTAACCCAAGATTCCCAGCAATCAAATGAATGTGCAAAATATGCATAGTTAACGAAAGTATCTGTTTGCAGAAATAATAGCAGATGAATTTGTCGACGAAAGCGTGTGCCCTAAGAAATAACACAATTTCCACTTTGGGGCGACGCCGCGTCGAACAATTAGATAACAAAGCTGCAACGACCTCGAGAGCATAAACCCCCCGACACAGAGCACATACCCTGGGCGGAAACTCCTCGGGTGTAGCGCATTAGTAAATTAGCGCTTCCTACAGAAGCAATCACGGTAATGCATCCCGAAGAACGTAGTATACGTGCCCAGCTTTGTACATCTGTGTCGTCCAGCCAACTCGATACGAGCCACGATTAATAACTAACGACCCTACCGGAGATGCCAAACTCCGGAGAAGTACAGCCGACGTTAAGTCGAACTTGACGTATCACGATCTCGGCGGGCTTTTGTTGTTTCGTATCTCTGAAGCCGTCGTGTCGCTTCAATTTCATTTCTATCCGCAAAAATCATCGATAACAAAGAGAGAGAAAGAGAGTTTCATATTCGAATTGAGTTACGCTTCAGCAACGGATGTCCGCAAATTTTATTGCCGATTTATGTTAAGTACAATTCTAAAAATGATATTTTTTTTATTGTCAGTTGGATTTAAAAGTCTCTTTTGCATCTAAATTGCATTTAAATATTTTGTTGGAAAAGATGTTTTGTTAAAGAAATTGGAAAATTTAGATTTGATGATAATGGTTGTAAAAACGTTTTTCTCTTTGGGAATTTGGTATTTAATCTTTCGCTAAATGAAGACATTTTATAATTAATCGTGAATTATACTTATTGACTGTATAATGTATGAGATTTCATTGCTATGTGAAATATTTTATGTAAAATGAGAATAATTAATTTCACGTACTTTGTGATTTAATATTTGCATAATTTTCGCATTATATATATATATCAAATAAATGTAATATTTGATTAATGAGTAAATTTAATATTACAAATTTTATTAGGTATGCTAAAAGTTGATGAAAATAATATTAATGAATTATAAACTTTGTCTTCGTAGTTATTAAATTGTAATATAAAAAATAATTATCATACTATATTTAATTAATGCATAAATAAATTATCACAGAGTTAGAATGAACAAAATAATACAAATAATGTTAAATTTTAAACATATTAATATATAAAGCTAACAACTCAAAAGTTTACAAAAAAAATTTACAAATAACAGTGCACATAAATAATTTTTTTCATTTCCACTCAAATTTTACTTTTGTCATTATAGTGAATTTTATTTTCAGTTTCAAACTCTTATTTTATTCATCTTGAGATGTTTTCATAATTTGTCCCATCTTTTAAGTACATAACTTGAAATAAGCCCGAATTATTTCCAGCTCACAATTAAAGTAAATGTTACAGTTAAATTTAAACTTGAAACAACTGTACTTAAAGTTATAAACACACACACAACTGTCGAAATTTTTCAATTAAAATAATGAGGCAATAATATAGTCAGAATATAGTTTACTAAAGTACAATCAATAACGCGATAATTATGTTTTGATAATAATAAAAGCGTGTATACTCAGTTCTTTTTTAATCTTTAATTTTTTATTCAGGCTTCAGCTCCAAATCCTACATCTACCAAAATATTCAATTTTACTGTTAACCTTTATATTACGAAACTCACGCCTGTCATTTAGTCACTTAAATTTGCTATTTTTAGCAATATTGTAATGTCACTTTCATAAAACAACACAGTAGACCTACTTTTTACGTTTTAATGCTTCTATAAAATAGAAGATTTTTTTATCATGCGGGGAAAAATATAATAAAACAGTTTATGAATCTTTAACTTGAAAAACTTTTTAGAGACATTTTATACTTTACCTATTGCTCCCGTTCTGATACACACTTCTCACC
>JABFPM010000400.1:0-29664 GCA_022817325.1 Idris sp. 1 HC-2018 | reverse complement strand
TGGATTTGCTTGTGCTTTTTTTTAATTTATTTGTTATTAAACAGAGAATAAGTTGTATAGACAGAATTTTGATATAATAATTATTTGTAAAGTTATAAACAAATGAAGTTGAAAATAAATAAAAAAAGCTGTTTTATATGACTTTTTGTAAAAAAATTGTTATAACTTTTTTATTTGAAGGTGTTTAAGAATTCGGTTTTATACAATTTTTTCTTTATAAAATTTCGAAAAGTTTAAAAAAAAATAGTAAATTGGATCAATCTTGCAGTACCGGGAGCTTTTCGAAAATTACCCTCTTTCTGAAATGTATTGTTAAATAAACAATTACAAATTTGTTAAATATCAAATATCGCGTTTTTTCCTTTATATACCAATGAAATGACTTCAAACGAACAAAAAATTATCAAAATCGGTTGGAAATTGCGAATTTTAGCTTTTTTGGTTGCGTGTCCCCTTAACAAAATTGTAAGAAATAAAATAAAAGAAAAATGTAATTCTCTGATTTAATTTTTATCTTAAAAAAGGTGAACTGCATTAGATTGTTGATTTGGTCCTAAGTTACAGCGATTTTATGGTATTAAATCTTTTAATTAAGTGTTCAAAAATTTATGCCCGGTAGTGTAAAAAAGTTGTAGAAAAATATTTCTGCATATTACCGGAACTAATTAAAAAACAACTAGCAAACATTAATTTACCTCGATTTCCGATAATATTCTCTTCAACCATCGAAAATTTATTTTTCCCGCCGAACATCAAGCCGGAAAATTTAATCACAACAAAAACTAGGACTCGGCATAAAGAGTTTACAGCTCTTCCGGGATGTTTTGATATATTTCTTCATGGTTGAACTTCGCGTAATCATATCTCTGACGTCGACATTTTTTTATTTCAAATAAAAGGCCTGAAATTTGAGCTGCAGATTCATAAGGGGTTTGAATTTACTCCCGTGAGGATAACAAAGATGACAATTCGAGCAGAGACATTGCCTGATAACATTATCTAATTCGCAGTGCCTCAATAACACAATTACAATGGCATTTCCAGTAGATTGTCGCTACGAAAGCCAGCGGTATATCTGTATAGAATAATATCGTGAAATGTATCACCATTTCCTCGGATATCCAGTTCATTACTTATATTGCCAATCGCAATGACAAACGTGTATTCTGGCTTTTGGACTCTCTTTCGCGCCTGATGCATCCGGCAATTATTGAATAATTAAGAAATTAATTTTTACTCAAAGGAGCATCTGGGTACCGCAGCAGTCCGTATGAATTATCGTTCATTAAATTGTGCTATTTTTGAAAGCTAGACTTTTTTTGAACGTTACAAAAAGAGTATTCTATAATGGATTAAGTGCGATCCTTATAAGAAGAAAAAAATTCTAACAAAAAAATCCTGAGGAAAAAAGATACGCTAAACCAGACATGATATTTATTATATTAATACTTGATAAAGCTATTAACGAAGATTTGGAATTGATGGAGGATAAACTCTTGATTAAAAAAAGGTGAAATTACAATTGACTAATTTTTGTTTCCATATTTAGGTCGAAAAATTGAGATAAAAAAAGTGCTTCGGAACATCAGCAAAGAACAATGAAAGAGTAAAAAGGAAAGCAGGAAAAAAGTGCCGCTTACCGACGTCTAAAAGACGTAAAGTACTTCCCTAACAATGTCGATCTTAGTTTCGGGATAAAAGGCACGAGGACGAGAAAGAATGAATAGATAGAAAACAGTGTTGTTCAGAGTAAAACTAACGAGGTCCTTGGTTTACGTCCAACATGTATGTGTGTACGAAAATCGATTTTTTTTTGGTAACTTTGAAAGAATTAGTCTGTTGTTTTGGGAAAATCTAGAAATTTTAACTCTATAATCAACATAATTTTTTTTTTTAAATTTGAAAAAGATATTTTTTTTAAGTATAACAGTAAGAGTTAGATCAACTATCCTGTTTTTCCATTGTAAACTGTAAATTATTTAAGCAACCACAGAATTAATTTGTTTTTGAACAATTTAACTTTTTAAACTTGACTTTAGATAATAGAGATTTAATGCCCAACTAAAATAATTGTAATCACGTATGTGTGTACCAGTTTTTTTGATGATTCTGATATATACTTGGCTAAAAATGCACGTTAGTTTCGCACGCAATTCAAGCATTTTTCATCAGTCGTTTCCATTACGGCGGAAGTGCTACGAGAAACTTTACGAACTGCACATCAGTCGGGTAAAGAAAGTTGCATTCGACACGTTTCTCTTTTTTTCTTCTTCTTCTTTTTACACTAAACGAGCTACCCAAATAACCCACTATTTCACGTATTTTCGTGCTCTTCTTTATTTTCAGCTATCAGTATATTCGCAGTTTCTCCGACAAAATAAAAAGCTATCGTAATTAATTTGTTTACAAGCAGGTATCGATCGTTACATTTATTTTAAAGCTCTGAATATTATATTAATTAACTATTTTAATATCAAATAATGTGCTTGACAACAGAAATTATTGATACTAAATTTGCAACGAAATTGAGGCTAAGACATTAAATATTGACCTGCGAGAGATTAACTTTATAATTGCCCATTTTTGTTTCGTATGTCTATTTATTAGTTTCTATTCTTGCAAGAATCTACACTTGAACCCCGGCTTAAGTAACAGCTTCGAGGTTATGCCACTATATCGAATTAATGAGAGTGGGGACTCTTAAGCAATTGACGCTCAGTAACTTCAGGGCTGTATTATAAAGGCAACAACCTAACAATTTTTTATTCGTAGAAAAATTATTTTCTTCTAATTATAAATTTTTAACACATTTTTTATGTTAACACTTTATAGACGAATATCAAAATTATTTTTATTCCAAATTTTACACTAGTCATTTTTTTAATATATACTTGTATTAATGTATAAAAATGTTATAAATATCTTATTTTAAAAAGAAAAAAAAAATATTTTTACGTAGTAAAAATATTAATAAAACTTACTACAAAGTTTTCATCTCCACCAATTTGATTATTCAAAATTGTGGCTTTTTCTTGTAATAACGGCCCACTAATTGGCTCACCTCTTTCACTCCACTCTTTTTCAAAAAACTATGTCATTAAATCGTTTCCAAGCTTATAATTTAGAACTGATTTTTTCGATTTTTTATGCTTAAACTCTTCATCGCACGCTAAAGTTACGATTTCACAATCTTGTTTTATCGTATTATCTGAACATTGTCTCAAAATGCAATACTCCGTAATAACAACACTTTTCTCTGTTCCATCTTTAAATTTTTGTAATATTTTGAGCTTAGATTCAAACGACAATCGCTTTCGTGAAGATTTAGCTGACATTTTTTATATAATCGAAAATTAAAAAATGTAAACAAACAAACTTGATTTGACGTGTCGCCATACTTGTGATACGAGCCTGCCGCAGCGCCCCTCTCAGGTACTAAGGTGGCGCGAGTGGACAGTTGGAGGGAGGTCATGCCACTAAATTCGAGTGCCACTAAATTGGGGTTTAAGTGTATTTCTGTAATTCAATTTTCAACTTTTCATGTTTTTTATAATTATAATTGAATAAACCGACATTTTTTTGCGATTAAAATGATTGATTGACGTTAAAACAGTAATTACTATAAATAAATAAAATAATACCATTTTAAAAGCAAAACAAAAACAGCAATAATCAAGTTGATACTAATATTTACATGAAGCGTGTAATGATGCTTATTATATACATTATTAAACGCAATATCAATTTTCTTTGTTAATTTAAATTGAAGCTTGTTATGTGTGCAATCGAAATATTTAATGTTAATATTAACATTATTACTTAGTGGCAATTTAAATTAACATCAATCATTTGGCGAAATTTGGCATAAAATCTCCGTGAAAAGAAGAGCTTTGGAAAATAGTATCATACACGGATATGCATATAAAACAAAATATTTCTTCATAAAAGTAAAATTATATTCATTGAAATTTATCGATGCTTGCGGATTGTTTGTGAAAGCGAAACATTGGTTTGTGAACGCTGAATATCGTATTTTAATAGCACTGACAGAAATGTTGCAGAAGGGAAAAGAAACCATCGAGTGTCCTAGGAAAAATGAGGATTTCAAGAAATGACAAATATCTAATCCGCAGATTACATCTCTACACGTTAGATAAAAAACTCGTAAAATGCAATAACGTTTAGAATTTTGCTAGATTTTGTGGAGTGCAACGTTTGTCATCGTTTTTAAAGCGTTGCATTAACATGTGAATGAAGTTTACAGACACTTTTGAAAGCCATCATATGTATAGCAAATAGACATATATCAGTTTACATGAAATTGTTAAGCTTAAGCTTCAAAATTGAAAATTCTGAGCAGAGAAATGTAAAAGAGAGTGTTGTAATAAAAAATGTTGAAGCTAATGCAATTTGAATTAATATTTTTCTTATTTAAATGATTTTTGCAATTAATATTTATGATATTAAATTTAGTTTAATTTACCAATGATTTAGAATTTAATTTGCACTTGATGAAAGGATAAATGTTGTTCTATATATAAACGCCATTAATCTCATCTTTATTGAAAATGTTAGATCATTGTATCGTAAAGTTTGTGTCGAATGGATCTTGCGAATGTTACCAAAGAAATAAAAAGAATATCAAAACTAAATTTTTCGGAAATATTAAAAAGATAATAGGAAAACTTTTGAAAATATCTGACAATGATGAAAATATAAAGGCTCGATTAAGATGTATGAAGAATTGTTTCAGAGCAATAAATATGATATTAAGTGAATATTTTCTAATAGTAAACATTCAGAGTAACAAAAGTTTTTGAATTTTCAGTAAATTGCATTCAAATAAACAAAATGTAATACATTCACAATTTTTGTAAAAGTCCATAAAACGAGTTCACTTTTTTTAGTTACAATATTTTTGACGAAATAATAAAACTTGTGAGCACATTAATAAAAACATGTTCTTCAAACTAGTAATAAGATATTTGTTCACAAGTCCTTAAAACATACATTTCAGTATCTTTAATAGCTGTACTTAAATGTGTGATGTTACACACAGCAGTTTTTTTTCTTGTGTTAAGTATAATTTTGAAATACAAATAGGCAAATTTATCATTAGATACAATTTAAATGGTTCATACTTATTTAACTTTTACGAGATTGCCTGGAAAAGGATCCTGGTAACACAATGCTTTAATTAAAGTAACACTTTTTTAACTTTTGTAATCGAAGATTAAATTTTTCAACAATTTTGTCATCACAAACTTTAAATTAACTGTAATGGAATTTCACTTATCTTTCACACTTGTTATATTCAATTTTAACTTTTTATTTTATGCATTGAATTTGATATAAATTATAGTTATAACCAAATTTTTGTAAATAATGAAGAAAAACAGGAAACAGAGTAATATTTTGTACTCAGTGTATCAAAAGTATTTGCACACAGCACGTCTTATAAACCTATAAAGTTGTTGGAACTTATCGCACGAAAGTTATTTGCCTCCATAAGACCGTCGATAGTTGTTGGAATCTGTTTATAGTCTGATGGCATACGCGTCTGCACTGAGTACTTCTTTTTTGCCCGAATGTATTACTCTTTCGATTCGGGATATTTTTATTGCTCTAACGTGCTGCTTTTGTCGTGCAAACATTTCGGTCATTCGTTGTGGGCTTCCAAACTACTGAATCTGATTGTCTTTAAAAACTCGATTTTCCAAAGTTACATGTTGATTGACACTGACATTAACAACAACAATGAATTTTTTTATTGCAAAATAATTATGCAAAATATGTAACTGCAATTTTATTTCACCGCAAAAATATTTGATCGCTATATCTTACGACTGAATTGCCGCACTTAAATTAGTAATTAGTAGGATTATTAATTTTATGGAGGTATATTTTGCTGTTCAGAAATACAATCTTATTACAATCTTAGAATTTAAGTAAATAAATGTGATTGGTTTTGTTTTTTCTCATCTCGAAAGACTGGATGATTAATAAAATAGTTTTAACCAGGAAATCTACATTTTCTAATAACGAGCTTTCTCGGTTAAAGTTTATCAAGTAATGCCTTATTTTTCGACAGAATATTTTAAGATAGCGTTTAGAAGTTGAAATGAATTTTGTTGAACTTCGTGTGTCACCAGGCGTATTAGTTTGTATGTATTTAAGAAGTTTCTTCAAGAATAAATAGGTCAAGCACTAATACAAACAAAATTTAATCAACTGTGTGTTTTGACACAAGAGAAAAAGTTGGCGAACATTTGGCGGTAATGAACGACACGTGGTAAATATTTTGCCACTACAAAGAGTTAAAGAATATAAACTTCTAATATTTGGAAACTGTGATATATATCATTCACTTAGGGATAAGTTAGATTTAATTTAAATTCTGAAGCTGTATTTTGTTTGGATCCAATAAATGCTCGCATTGAATGTCAAATTGAAAGGACAAAATAATGATTATTTAAATGAGCCATTCTGTATGATATTTTACTTTCAAATCGAAGGGTTTATGTCATGAATAATCTACATAACAATTGTCACATCTTTTGTCCATAAAACAAAATTGCGTAAAATATTGCAAAAATAATAATGATTTATGTATCAGCTGCATTTTCGTTTAAATATTCTGAACAATGAATGATTTTTGACATTTTTTACTGCTCATTTTATGTGAACAAAATAAACGTTGTTTATTGACATCAATAAACTGATTCAATATTGTTTAAATCAACATTATTAGTTTTTGAAATTGATATAATATTTATTCATATGTTACATCATTTAGATAAGCGTTTAGCTAATAGTAAATTCAGCCAATTTCAGCTATGTTTTGAAGTCCCGCATATTGCATTCTGCATGGACACGGGCAAATTCACATATGTAACATGTACATTCGATCATGTTTTCCTTGGCGCGTGCAAGTCATGCGTGAATCTCCTGACACGCATTCGCGTCAACATTAAATATTACCGTAATTTACCGAGCACCTTGTACATATTTGAATAGCACTAAAATTAACTCATATAGGATATACTGTTACTAAACTAGTAAAGATCGCAATGCTTTGGTCTAAAATTTTTGAAAATGAAAATAACTTGAAAGGTTTTAACTGTAATTTCATATGCAGTTCGTCCAGCGTACAATTTTGTTTTATTCGTGCTGTACGGAAAAGTACTAGTGCACTCGTTGTTGTCATTTTGGGTAAAGTTGAGATGAAACGATTATGTTCACATTGAAGAAAATTTAATCTTTCTCATATATAAATATAGCATACAAATAAAGTTAAACTTGTTGAGATGGGATAAAATTTGCATTTGGCAACGTAAATAATAATTAAAAATGTAGGTCATGTAACAGTTGTCAATTATTTCTATAATTAATATACAATAAAAAAAATAATATTCATTTTATTATAAAGTAGACTAGGGTGAAGAAACCATTTCTTTACTTTAAATATTGTAGAATCAACAATTTATAGTTTATATTTGAAAACAATTGTTACTGCCGTCTTGATAATTTGTCCCCCCAAACACTCTCACAAAAGTGTTCTCCTGGTGCCAACAATATTTCTTTTAATTAGCCCAGTTAAACAAATGTCAAAGATCCTTAGCCAACCGTCCACTCATCACCGTGATCACTAGTCAATGCCTTGTCAAATCCCTTTTCTTTTAAATAGAGAATAAACCATTAACTTGAACAATTTATTTTAAATACTTTGTATTAAAAAAAAAAAATTATTTTTTATCGACTTCGTTTTTTCATAAACACAATCAATCTGTCAAAACAAACTAACTAACAAAAGAACATCACTTTTTTTCTTCACATTTTAAATTTTTGTTTTTAAAAGAAAATAAAAGACAAGAAATTTTTGTTAAACAAACAACATCGTTTCCCCGGTACGCGAATTATATATTTCGCGTACTCATTAATTAATTTTTATCTAACAATTAGTTATCACTGTCTTTGTAATATTTACTCATTGAGATTTGATATGACAATCAATTTTGCTACCGGTCTGAACATTATCTGTCATCTACCAACAAATACTTTTGCTGACCGAACGCGCCCATCTTGACCCTTAATAACTTCAACAACTCTACCTTTCAGCCAAACATTTCTTGGGAGATTTGGATCCACAATAAATACTACATAGTCTTCCTTTATATTTCTTTTCTCTTCTGTTCATTTTTTTATAGGAACCAAATTTGGTAAATATTCCTTGATCCATCGCACCCAGAAATGGTCTACCAATCGTTGTGCTACTCTCCTCTGTTTTCTCAAACATAGGTCTCAATTACTGAAAACTTCAGAAACATTCTTCTCATTTCCAACAATTACAAAATGGTTTGGAGTCAAATTTGGTTCGGATGAATGATCGACTGAGACATGCTTTAATGGTCTGCTACTGATAATATTTTCAACTTCTGTTAACAATGTATACAAAGTTTCTTCTGTTTGATATCTTTTTTTCAAAACTATTTTTAAAGTTGTCTTTACACTTCGGATCAAATGCTCTCAACTTCCTCCCATATGAGGTGCTGCAGATGGGATAAACTTCCAATCAATTCCTTTGTTCAAAGCTACTGATGTAATTTCTTCTTTATTTATTTCTTGAATAGTTTTTCTTAATTTCACATCAGCTCCTCGAAGATTTGTTCCATTATCAGAATAGATGATAGCAGGAGATCCTCTTCGAGCAATCATTCTACGTAGAGTCATGATTATTGAATCTGTGGATAAAGAATTGGCCAATTCCAGATAGACAGTTCTAGTTATCAAACACGTAAAAAGGACTCTCCATCTTTTTTCGTGACTTCTTCTTACTTTGATCATCATCGGACCGAAGTAATCCACTTCGCAATTAGCGAATGTACGCACATGAAGTTCCAACCTAATTGACGGTAAATCTGCCATTTTTGGAATTTCGGGTTGATTTATTAATCTTAAACACTTTACAAGTTGTTTTTACACTTTGCGAGTATCTTAATCCTACTATTCAATATTTCTGGCGTAACTCATTGACTAACGTTTCGTCATTACTACGCTAATCTCACGTGATAGTCATGGATCAGAAGTCTAGTGTATCTGAAATTTCCGTCTAAAATGATTGGATTTAACATACTTTCAGGAACATCGACTGTTTTTCCAATCCTACAAACTACCTGTTATATCCCTTTTCCTTTCAAAAATGGTGACAAATTAACCAATCTACTTTTGTTTACAACGGTACTTCTTTCTTTAAACATGCAATTTCTTAATAAAAAGATTCCTCTTGACTAGTCTTGATTAACAAATCTTCAGCTTTTTTAGCCATCGATAATTGTAAATGTTTTTTTATACGGTCTCTAATAGACTTTTTCGTTGAAAAATATTTCAATGCTTGAAAAACTCTTGCTGTGCTTTTCATTAATCTTAACCACGACGAAAATCTTGATACCTCTGGTAAAACTTTTTTTTATCGAACTTGGTTCTACTGTCACTAGGAATGACGTAATCACTTAATCGGAATCTTCAACAATTTCTTGTTTTGATAACACTGGCCAATTTTCTTCTTGGCAAAATAAAACTTCAGGACCCTCTAACCATCTCACTTTTTCTTCTGGCCATCTTTTCCACCTTGTAGCATCATCGGTCACGTTTTCCTTACTCGGTATCCAACGCCATTCTTTTTCATTGGTTCGTTCATCTATTTCTACAAGACGATTTGCCACAAAAGTGTTATAACGACGAGCATCATTTTGAATCCGGCAAAGTACAATTCTTTAATCCGTCCAGAACCATTGCTGATTAAATTTTATTTCCAACTCATTGTTAATCGAATTTGCCAGTCGACATCCAATGAGTGCTGCTTGTAATTCAAGACGTGGTTTTGTTACCGGTTTTATTGGAGCCACCTGAGCCTTTCCTGCTACAAATGATACTTCAATAGATCCATTTTCATTGATTATTCTCAGATATCATACTCTCAGGCAAAGAAACATTTTAGAATCCGACAATTATTGATCAAAGTAAAATTTTCAAACTATTCACTCCATTTCTTGAATTCTTGATTATACAGCTTTCCATCTCAGTCAATCTTAGATTGCCATATCTGTTGTAGCAAAATTCTTCCCTGGACTGTGAACGGAGCTAATAAGCCAAGCGGATCCTTTAACACTTCTCTTTTAGTCGGCTTTCTACCCTTTTCCAATAAAATTGATAAAATGTTCATTCTTTTACATACATCGTTTTGAACTTTTCGTCACGATCAAACTTCCGTTCCTAGTTCAATAATCTTTTCAAAGCTGTTCCATAAACTTCCGGAAACTTGACATTATCATCCTTCCATAACATTCCCGACTCCCATTTATCATCCAATTTTTGTGTGTTTTTTTTACAATTGTTTCAGCTCGTTTCTTAAGCTTTGGTTGTCTCGAATAATTCGTAACTCCTAAACAATCCAACTTGAAGCTATTCTTAACTATGTCTAACAACTCATCTTGATTATGATGTTCCGACTCTTCGAAATTGTAACGTGGTTGCATTACTCGTTTTCTTTCAGACGACTAACAAAATGCACAACCCATCCTAATTTTGATAGCGATGCCACCGATAAATTTCTGTCTCCTGTTCGTAGTTTTCTTGTAATTATCAGGTTCCAAGTGTCTTGCTCAATTAGTAATTTAGGAACTTCATTCAAAATTAGTATGTTTAAATCACTTAAATAAGTGACCCTTTTTAAATTCTTTTCCGTGAGATAAGTTGATCCAGTAGTAAATCCTGTAATTGTTCTCATTCTTTGCATTTAATAATATAAACCATCTGCACCGTCTATTTCAGCCATTACCATTCTACTCTGGAGTATCGACATCGTCCCCATTACGCGTTTGATGTTTATTTCCACCACTTTTCCTTTCATTCATAGTTCATTAGCTAACTCCTCGATGATTAAAGTTATAGTTGATCCTTCATCCAGCAAAGCATTTATCACTTTTGTCCCAACAGATCCGATCAATATCACTGGTAAAATTTTTAGTCAAATATTACTACTTGCAGTTGTCTTGCCCAGAACTTCATGGCTTTTTTTATTTGTTGCTGATGTTGGAGTGCTCATGTCTTCCTTATCTTCACGATTTCTCTTTCACTGTGCAGAAGTTTGTGATGCATTTTGCTGCAACTTTTTTTGTTGCAAGCTCGGGCCTTGCAATCTTTTTTGAAATGATTTTTCTACAAACACTGAAAGCAGCACTTATGAACTGTTACCCAATGCCAACGGCGATTGAAAGGAATTTGACTACATTCTCTGCAGTAACCTAGTGTGTGACCGATCTTTGAGCAAAAATCACACTTTCTAATTTCATCTTTTTTGTTCACTGATTTTTCTTCAAACTTATCGACATCAACAACCATGCCGTTATCAGAATTGACTTTGTTATTTGACCGTTGTCTTCATTGATGAGAATGGTCAAATTCTTTCGACGATATCGTTGTGGAAAAATATGAAGTTTGAGCTCGGAATTAACTAACAAAAGAACATTACTTTTTTCTTTCGCATTCTAAATTTTTGTTTTTAAAAGAAAAGGAATTTTTGTTAAACAAACAACAACATTAGTGTTTCATAACATTTGAACCCTTTGCAGCAATTTTACACCATAAAATATCAGGATTAATTATCAAGTTTTAGGCGATTTACCGAGAGTAATCCAGTGACTTGTTCACCCCACCAGGTGGAGTGAAAGGACTTTTTATTGCAGGATACGTGCATAACTAATAATATACACTACCGGTCAACAGTTTGGGAAACTCTGCAAAAATTAGATTTTTTATCACTTTTGATGGAATTAATTTTGTCATTTATGCAGGTAATTTTTTTATTTTGAAAGATCGAAATTTCATCTTTTAAACTCTCTAGTCAAAAATGTACTTGTTTCTAGAGGTTGATACGTCTTAAAATTCAAAAAAATTCTGTTGTTTGAAAGATAATTTAAAATTATATATTATATATATAATATATTAAAATATACCTCCTTTAAGAATGTTCGAAAATCCTATTATTTTTTTTAAATTGTAGATAATTTTACAAGTATTAAAAATGTTTTATTTATGCTATTGTATAGTGGCATAAACAATTTTGGCAGGGCGTTAAACATTTTTTTGTTTAGACTTACACTACTGAATATACTGAATTAATGCCTGAGAAGTTTTATGGCTCCAAATGTTTAGATGATCGTATTTTTTTGTGAATATTAGCTAAAAAATTATAAAAAATTGTGATAATAGGAATGTCAACCTTTTTTGTTACTTTTACAATCTCTGAATATAGTTAGTTATTTTTTCTGAAACTAAAAACTATGTTTAACTCCCTGGAAACATTTGTTAAGCCACTATATAATACGCTAAATAACACATTTTTAATATTTGCAAAATTATTTATAAGTTAACAAAAATGATAGGGTTTACTTTTAAAAAAATAAAAGATTTTAGAGTTTTCCAAACTCTTGACCGGTGTTGTAATTAATATGTTTAAGCTAGGCATTGTTATTCATTTATTAATAATAAAATGTCTACTCTTATTTTACTCTTATCAAGGGTTATTGAAGAAGCTATAAAAATACGTTGAGAAAAAGAACCACTTTTAATAAATTCTGTAATAAAATTTGTTTAATTGGAGATGAATTTATCAACATCTGGGCAAAAGTTGCGTTTTACGTAATTAAATGTCCATTCTATAGGCCTAGAAATTCTATACAATAGTGTACTTATAAAAGTCAAATGATTTTTTCACTCCACTCTACTTTAACTAATAAAACTTAAATCTTACTCCGTTTATCGTCGTTTCGTTGTTACAATTATCAATAATATTGATTCATTATAGCTCAAAACATGTTAAATTGATTTTTTTTATATTTAATTCATTGCATGTTACATTTTAAATTAAAAAAGTTGTTTAAATAAAAAATTAAGATTTATGTTTATATTTATCGTTTGTTACTTCCAAATTTATTAAAATAAAATTATACTATGTAATATTTCAAAAAGAATTTCACAAAATTGAAAATGATTTATGCAAAAAACCGTAGAGCAAAGTAGTTCTTTGACTCGATTTGAATTCAATTTTTATATTTTAAATATTCTAGTTTCTCTCGTAGACTTGCAACTGAGATAATTGTAGAATGTATTACACGAATACTAACTGTTTTATCTATAAATATAAATGAATGCAAATAATTGATCATGTTGAATATTTGAACAATAATGAAACCACCTCTTTTCACTCCATTAAATTAATATTCAAATATTAAATGCACTGTCAGAATAAATACATTCAACTATATTAATTCATTTGCATTAGTCTTGAGAAATACGTTGGATAAGTAAATTAATAATTAATCTGTTAATTGTTATTCTCCATTCATGGATCAAATGTAAAGCTCCCTCTCATGATTAATTCAGCCTGGATTGTACACTTTTCCGCGAGACATTTTGCGCATTGCAAAGTCCTATGTGTTGTTTCTAAACCAATTTTGGCGCTGCTGTGAAATTTATACGTGCCCTCGAGTTTCGTAGGTTGCATCTTTCTGTTAACGAATGCATGAGTGGCTGAGATCTTTTGGTCGCTACAATACAGAAACATAACGTGCTTCGCAAACACATCTGATTGGCCTCTATCTTTTGCCTCATGAAGCAATATGCAACAACGGATTCAATGAGCCGCCGTCCCAACGTTCACTTATTCGTTACAATTTCATCCAACTTTTCCCTTACTTCGATCGCATTTGAACATCAAGCTGCGCGATACATTTCGAAAATATTTGCCGAGAATATTTATTAAATACCATTAATGAGAATAATGATGTCGTTTATTTGAAATAGAAAATGGCTAAGAATGCCTTGCGTTTACAAGATTTGCATTTAAGTGATAGCAAAATGACAGAAGAAATATGATACCCAAGTAAACATAAAATTTCGAAAATGTATAATAGAATTATTTCAGGGTTACTGCAATCTATATCCATTAGGGTGTCCATTATTTTGGCAAAGTTCAAATTTCTTTGCTCTCACCTCAAAATCTGGATTAAAATGTCGAAAAAATAATTCCTGAATTGTATAATTTTTTAATTGAATTACATTGTGCCTGAAGTAGAGGGGTCAATTTTAACATGGGATTTAAATGAAGTTTTTTTGATGTTTTATGATTTTTTGTCATATTTTCAAATGTTTTCAATCTAAACCTCTGAAAATTTGCATACAAACGTTTCACAGGTTGCTGAATTCGAATTCAGTATTAGTTTTTTTTAACTTCTGTCATTAAATGAGAAAAATATTAATTTAACCTCTACATTATATCGCGGAGATATCTCAATAATATGACTCAATGATATTATAAGAATATCATTGTATAGTAGAGCCTGTGAATAGTCCCGTCGTGAAAAGTCCACACAACAACATATGCACCTATATACACTGTCCGGCGAAAGTTTTCGGCCTCCTGCTAAGAGATCATTGGTAAACATAAATTTTTTTTTTGCAAATATCATTCAAATTGCATGAAAAATTGACAGCTCACAGTGGAAATGCCTATCATAAGCAAATATAAAATTGTTGAACCCTCGCCTCCCCACCCCGCGTCGAAAAAAGCCTATTTTTTCAAAATAATAGGTCACGATCATTTCCACCGCAAATTAGAGTTACCATGGATACGTAAAAACAAATTACATTTTCAAAAGGTATGGTTTTTTATCTTCCATTTAAAAAAATTACATCTAAATATCTCAATGTTTGAAAACCGGTGGCATACGCAAAATATGAAGCCCACTAAATTTATTAACCTATAAGTTAGTGGAGAGGGACGATTTGAACAGTCCCGTTCCCCTCTTTTCCTTTCTTCTACAGACCAATTAGCAGGGCTCCTCGCAGGTTTCACTGTACTACCTCATAGATATTGTACAGATACCGCATAAATCTCAATTAGTATGGAAAAGATACCGCATGGACATCTCATGGAAATCTTATAAATGCCGCATAGATACTGCAAACATATCGAGAAAACAGTATCAGAATATTTTCAGAAACTCAAGCATAAAATTCGAATAAAAAGTGCCCTATGTATTAAGATAACATTTTAAACAGGATGAAGAAACGAGCAAAATACAAAAAAGCCAAATTTTATTAAAAGTGATAATATAATATATTTCTATTTACTTTTGACAATCCAAATTTTGTTTACTTTGTTGTAGATTAGAATATTCCTTTCAATTTGACGAGTTATTTGTTTTATTATATTTACAGGGTATCTCAGACCATTCGTAAACCCGAATAAGTTTTTCGAGACGAAAAAGTTTATTACAACTTTTTTATCCTTGTAGATGGTGAATTTTTAAATTTCTTGAGGTGTACGGGTGGTCTGAGACACCCTGTATATTGGTGATGAAACAAATTAACTCATGTTTATAATATTCCAATATGTATTCGACAAACATTTTTTGATATCACAAACATTGAAAAAGTTATACTTATAGTTGCAATATCTATATTGAAAGCAAATTACTTGCCAAGCATTTGTATATCATGAACATTTAATAAAAAATAATTTTCATTATAATGTTATTGTACTTAGCCCACATTTCATTATCATTTATATAATAAAAGAAATAATTTTGTTTTCAAAAAGATATATTTTTATATTAGAGTGAATAATCATCAAAATATACTTGGCACGTATTTTGATATCATTAACATTATATAAGAAATATATTTAGTTGTTTAATTGCTAAGAGAATATGTTTTTGTATTGATATATTTATAAAAAAAATTTATTCAATATTTTTTATAGTTGTTTATGCGTGGGATACATTTTTGTACTTAGCCATACTTTTTCAATTTGATTGAAATGATTTAATATTCACTTAAAATTCAAAACTTTGTAAACTCTCGAATTTAAACAGGATTACTGTATATTACATATTTTTTGCAGTATCTGAGTTCGTGTTTTTTTTTTTTTACATTAACTCGTTCAGTCACGAATTTAAAAGTTAACAACGTGAATCAGGATTTGATTTGCTGCAAAAATAGATAATCAAAAAGCTCGGCCTTGAAAAGATGTGCGGACGTAGAGGTTTTTACCGAATCTTGGATTGCATTCTAGAACTTAGAAGCACATACAATAAACGATCTTGCGAATGATCTTGCAAAATAAAATGCTATTACAAGTTCTCTGAAGGATTTTTTCACAACACGATCAGTAATAGTACTGCGCTCTATTAAATTTATGAGATATCCTCCGATACCATTGAGTCAACTTATTGAGATGTCTCTGTGATATAACAATATAGTAGATATTTAGTTATACATTTGTAATACAAACTTACCGCATAATTAGTACATGAAATAAGTTTGTAATACCATGGCGATACATTTGCTAAATTCAATGTTTACTTGGATTTTTAATTTCACAAATATAATTTGACAAACTGTAATTGTACCGGAGAAAATAATTTAATGCAATTCTGTTAATAAAAATGTAATATCTAAATCATTAATTGTTGTCTTATTTTTGTCATAATGAAGTGTTTTGTTAATTTTGCCTGGTTTAACTATATTTGAATTGAGATCACTTCATGTGTTGTTAACTGGGAAAATTAATTGAATAGTTTTGTTTATCAATTAATAAATACATACGTGCGCACACTTGTTGGCTCGTATATTTGAATTAATTTCTACAATATTTTTAAATTGAGTTTATTTGAAATGAGTAAAATTGCCTTTCAACAAAACCAAATACGTCATCGGCAAATGCGATGATTTTAAGTTGTGGAAATTCGTTTGTCTTCATTACCGGATAGCTTTATGATAATTTTTTTTCAATTTTATGAATTACAAATTGATTCCAATTAATATCAACAAAATTCTTCCAAGTATTAAACAATAAAAAGTATAATTAATTTATAATTATTTATGAGTAATAAGTATTTAACAATAATATGTATTATACATTTGAAGAAACCAAAAGTATTTTAAAAAATTATTTAAAATAACTTTTCATTGAATAATTTTAATTTATTCCGAAACGTATGTAATAAAGATTCACTGTGCAAAGTTAATCTTACTTTGATTATAATTTAATTACTGACATCTTTTGTAATAAACACAACGACTTCTTTCTTATACGATAATAATTTAAAGAGATTTTAATTAGTTGCTTAAAATTTTTTTGTTAATTTCAACAACTAATTGTTGATTTTTCTCTCCATAAATTTTACCGTTCAAAAGTAAAATGTAATAATTTTTTTTATTGGAATAAACTTTGTTCACTCAAGATGTTTGTTTATGAAACCATGAAACATAATTGTAAAAAAATGTTAACTCAATGTTTTTCAGTGAATGTTCAATTTTATCCAAAGTTTTTGAAACTTAAATTGAAGTTAGTTTTTTTTAGCAAATAAAGTAGCATAAAAGTATCAACTCGAAATGAAATTGAGTATGTAAATGTTTGCAGTACATGCAGCTCAAGATTTTCAAAATTAAAGTACTCTTCGTTAAGTTTAATATTTACTTGTTTTGCATGTACACAAAAAGTATTCAAAAGAAGCAAATTAGTCCGGTACACAAAGACAATCCCACGTCAATTTTACGTTATCCACGAGACTGCGCTCTTGGTGTATTTACCCAGTATTAAACTGCGTTACTGCACTGCTACTCTTTTCTCTCGATGTTAACTATCGGAATAAAAATTAAAATAAATTTTGATGAATTACGTTCTTGTCGAAATGGCTTTTCGCTTGATAGTCCTTGTACTTTGTTTGATTAAACTTCTTTTGTGCAGCTGACCGGCCCTTTAATTGTACCTAAATCATGAATTCGAATTAGTGAATTGCAAATAATTAAATTGATTGCAAGTTACTTAAATTCACATCTACTTTAAGATAAAACATAAATATAAGAAAAACAAATGAGAAATAATATTTTATAAAAGAAACTACTGGGTATAAAGAAAAGTTGAAATATTCTGTGACAAAAAAAAAGGAGACAAATTGTACTCTCTGGAAAACATTTTGAAACTGCATTTAACAATTGAGGAGAACAAAAACGGCTGAGAAAACATTTCGTATTGAATAAATCGGTACAAAAATTGATTACTTTGTGCAGAAACATTTTTGTATCAAAGTGAATTGAGAAACGGGACGTCTATCGCAGATATCTATTATTATTTTCTTTCCAAGACGAGCTCATTGAAATCCATTCTTTGACATTTTCAACGATTAAATTACACAGTTTGTTACATTGCATTTGAAGCTGATGAAAAATGTTAATGCACTTAAGTGGAAATACAGAAAAAGATAGATGAAAAAGAAACTTAAAGGCAAGTCGGTGGCCATCTGAGGCTGCTACTATGTTCGTTATGATTGTGGGAGAATCAATAAAATAGTAAAACTTTTGCAATTTGGATGGAACCGGTGGTGCATAAAGTCAACGTCCTGTCGATTACCTAAACGTCACTGGAATACGAACGGGCGAGTTAATTAGTTCGTTTCCGATATAGACGACCGACAGACTTAGCAAAATGCCGCGGATATCTAGGTAATTGGAATGTCTGAAAGGCTTGTACTTTGCGCGATTACGATATCCCGATGAAGACACGTGCGTGTATGTGTAAGATTATGCTGTTGAGAAAGTTATTTAGCTCTATTTTTAACTCAAATGTTCTAAGACCAAACTTTTTGAATTTATATCGCCAGAGTCAAATTAATTTCATATTTGAAATTTGCTAAATGTTTTATGATGGGTAATGGAACTCTGAGTATTAAATTTAGAATTTTAATGAAATATTGCAGTTTTATCATTTTACAAATAATAATGTCTAAAATGTATTTCTTTATAAATTGATATTTTATAACACATTGTTTGTTTTTTTATATTCTTTTTGTAATTCTTTTTATTCAAATATTCTGAAAGTAAATAAAGATGAAAAAAAATATGATAAAGTATTTCATTTCTCATGAAAAATTAGTTACATGTAAAATTAATTCGCAGGTTTGAAAAAAAAAAGTATAACACAATTTTATGGCAATGTTGGGAAGCAATTTTGAAACATTGATTGTAATATAATAACATCGGACTTTGAACCTCTTGCAAAAAGATATATAACTTTGAATGCCTCGTTGCTGATATATAACTTTTCAAAGAATCACTTAGAAAACAAATTATTGGATCCACACACGATTTAACTTTGTAAACTTTCGATACTTTTCACGGAATCACTCGTGCTGTAGACGATTATTGGAAATAAGAGTAAGATATGGCTTTCATTTAAATTTAAAATAACAAAAAATTGCTTTGAGAATTCACACTACAAGAATTGGAGAATTTTAAATTACAATAGAAACACCAAATACGTGTTCTTGAAGGTAAAATCAACATTAAACTGCAGAATGTGTGCAGTTAATTTATTAGAAGTAATCACGCTTTATTTGCCAACTCCGTAGATACACTTAAATAAATATCATTGAAACATTTATATAATCTAAGAAAATATATAATCTATTTAAAATTATCGAATTTTTGGTGAGGATTAAATGAAAGTATTTTCATACTCTATTTTAAAATATAATATGTCATGTTACATGCATTAACAATATAACTTACAAAGAAACTAATTTGTTTGAAAACTATTTTTAATACCAAATCATTTTGTTCATTTGCTGCGTAATGTTTGCTAAGTTTTTGTTTAAATAGTGTACTGAAAGACTAAAGATTTTAATTCTTCTGTAGAGTACTATCTGATGCTCATTTAGCGATGACTTTTGTGCACAATTTATAGAAAAAGTTCTCCCAGTAAAAGCATTCGTATAAAATTAATGACTTTAATAAAAGTCGTCAAAATGAATATTTTTGATTAAATACTGTGTGCAGAACACACATGAGAGGTGTAGCTTAACAGATCAACCATTGACTTCAATATTGTGTTGAAAGGCGTTCTTTCAAAGGGCAGTTCTTGCCGTTGGTAAAAAGATTTTCCGCGTGCAGTCATGTGTTTTTCTTTTCATTTGGCTCTTTTGCACAGTTCTCACAAAATAAAAGGGACGGCAAAGTCACCAATCGAGAAAAAGGGTTCTGCATTCGGCAAGCCGCTGCCATTGTGCTGTCGCACCGATTACACATGCGAACGTCACCCGCACAAAAGACTAAAAATACCGGAAATATCAACGAATTGGCGTGATTGAATCACGAGAACATATCAGATACAATTTATTTATGCGTCAATATCAGTGTGTGTTGGTGCCCAAGTAGCCGTGGTGCAGCCTAAGTGTCGCAATATTTCTTCCTTTAGATTCACTTAAGAGAGCAAACATTTTCTGAAATATTTGAACAAAATGCTAAAAAAATGTATGAAAAGCATAAATTTATTTTATTTATTATAAATAAATGCACAGTTTATATATTATTAGTATATAAAATGAATTATATTACTTGCAAAATATTTGAATTGCTGTTTTCATTTTCGTTTGTTATATTTGTCTATGAAGATTCACATTAAGTCATTGCAGTAACAAGATGTAATTTAAAAAATTTCAATTAAACGACTAGGAACTCTCTAATAATGTTCTCTTATCAAAGATTTAAATTCTGAAGACAAATTCACTTATGTATAACTTCGGCAGAATTATTTCCTTCATGAGTACCTCGCTTGAAAATCCTATCATTTCGTCCTGCTGAATGAACATTCAAGACAACAAAATTACCTTGACATTGCGATAAACAGCGTATCTAAATTAAATGTACAATAATTTAGTGTTTATGAAACTTATTGAGTTTTAATTTCCTACATCGTATTATGTCAAGCGTGATGACTAAATGAATGAAAACACTTTTTACAATTTCAGCTCGTATGCTGAAATTAATTTAAATTTGAAAAGAGACGACATTTTTTCAATTTTATCGTCTTATTTTTCGTGAAAGAGATAGATCTCGAGAATTTAAGAAATGAAATAGTGAAAAACTTTGGAATAGTGAGTTTTTATTTGAATAAATTCATTTTAAGACAAATTTAGTTTTTTAAAATAAGTATTATTATCAAGTTATTATTTTTTTGCTAATTTTATTGACATTTTGATACATAATTTTTAAGACAAATTAGTTTTCAAAAAACATTTCAGATCTCTTGAAATGATTATGTAACTTATTATGTTGTAATTCCCTTCAACATGGGAATTCTATCTATGATATTTCCGAAATAGAAGCCATAATTCGTTGAAATAAGATTATGCTTGCGAGAAATGAATTAAATACTTTACTTGTCACGAAATTTGTAACGTATAATATCAAAAGTAAAAAGAAACAAAATAAAATTTAAAAATGAAAGATATTTATTTTATTTTAATGGGATTTCTGCAAAATAAGAAATCTGAAAGAAGACAGAATTTGTTTAAGAAATTTATGCATTTCCATGCACCGTACAAAAATAGAACAAACATTTATTATACCTTATAAAAATATATACAAATTTATTTAAAACTAACAATAATGCACTTACTATATACCTTCAACAACTTCTAATTCTTCATTTTGGAACTTTATTAATTCAAAAAAACCCAATAATGTAAGGTTTTTGTTAAATTTACGTAAAAAGTTAAAACGTAAATTCTGATCAACATAAAAAACTATCTCGTATATTGAGTGAAAAAATATATATTTATTAAAACAGTCTAGATAAATCATACAAATTAAAAATCTTGTCGAAATGCCGAGAACCAGTTTGAGGGTAGTCTATAACATAAATCGGAAAAGTTGAGTTATAAAACGTGAAATAATAGAACACAACTGACCTAGATTTCAATTATTTAAGAAATTAGAGAAATATTTATAGGTTTTGTCGGCTTGACAAATCGATATAATATCAGTTTTATCGAAATAGTAACGGCTGGTTGATCGCGGATGATGCGAATGACATTTCGGCATCGGTTGGGACATGTCGCGCTTAAAACGAGTCCCCAGTGAGAGCTCATTTAATGTTATGCACAATGACGCCAGCAGAAACATTGACGTGGATATTCGCTGCATTTGTTTCATGCAAGTAATCTCGTTGACCGTGTTCTCCGTGTACTGTATATAACTGTCACATTCAGCGTTACATCATGCCCGGTTGGCTTCAAACAGATTATATCGACTCCTGCGCTTCCTTCCTTCTGTGCTACCAACAGATATTACAAATTCGGTACACGTGTCTTAATTATCATGCTGTATTGAAAACATTTGAAACATGTACTCGCAGTTGAAACAAAACGTCTTTGTTGTTCAGTGTACAGTAGCAAGTCTTGAGGGAATATATCAAATAAGAGATGAACAAAAAATAATTGAAATCTTTTTATTGGTAAGAATAAAGACAAGATACATTTTATGAAATATATAACCATGAAACTGTGCTTCGAAATTGGATATGCTATTAAGCATATTTACTTGCTTCTTACCTCAACCCAGTTTTCCATTGTCCTATTTTAAAAAGTGCTATACTTAATCCTCTTATGGACATTATAAGGGAATGATATCATAAGTATACTAGTCAAACATATGAATTATTTAATGCACATAAAAAGTTTTTAATTAGAAAATTTTTATCAAATTAATAATTTAAGGTAATAAATTAAAATAATTGAAAATAACTTCAAGATTAATTTTATTTTGTTCTATTATTATAGATTTATTAATTACAGTTGAAAATATTTTCTATATGCTATTCTTAGTTCTTTTACGTTTCCAATTTGTGCATTATTTAGTCGGTTCCCAGTGTCAGCTGAATACAAAGCTGATGTGTATTCTAAAAATACATCTAAAAGTTGTTACAATGTCATTTAGACCCGCATATTTTTGTTAAACTGAATTAATTTTTACCGTGACATTTAATACAGATAAAAAATTTAGTTTAACTAAATATAATTTTTTAAAATATTGTTCAATATTTTTCATTTAAGTTTGAAACTTGTGGTTTATTTTTATTTAAAAAAATTATCTTGATATTTTCATTTCTATCAACAATTTATTCAAAAACTTGATTCACCTCTCAAACTTTTGAATTTTAAATATTCATATTCTGTTTTAATATTCATTTATTAATTTACACGTAAGGTATATCAAGATAATATATGCAATTGAAACAATTTAAGTGTACGGTATTTTAAGTTGAAACATTTTCTTAATAAATGGTATAAAATTTTCTAAACTTTAATAAACTGCAATCAAAATAGTTGCAATTATTCTGACGACTTATTTTAAAGTACACTTTACCTGCAGAACAGTTTTGATAATTGAAGCATTAAAATATTGTTCACATCATAATTTAAATCTTTCATAACTAGTGTTCAAAACTTATAAGAGTACGCAGCACCATTTGCAATTAGATTGAATGACGTGGTTAGAAATACCACCATGTAGAATGCCAACCACATACTGATACTTGCACCTGTCGTCAAACAAACGAGTAGCAGAACAGCTCGATACTCTTACTACCGAGAGAGTGATACATGAACCAAAAGGCACAGAGTATAGCTCTTCAGTTATCTAAAATAATTGCCAAAAACGAAAATCACTGTTAAACGAAATTTCACACCAAGAAACTTTTATTCAAAGTCAAATATAATTCAAGTTTTTGATTATAAAATTAATAAAATTTTTATTTTAATCGAAAAAAAGTTGAACATTAATTTATTATTTGTTCCAAACCATTTTTGTATAATTATTATCATAAAATAGTTATCTTATTATGGAGTTTATTATGAAGAATAATAAATAGTCGATAAGAAATTTACGTTTTCATATTAAATGAACTTTATTGAACAATCTGAAACTATAATAAAATTACATTAAAAACATTACTGAAATTTTAATTCTCAATAAACCGATTGAGAAAATAAATATGAAAGTTCATAAAAACTAATTTCAGTTATTAAAATTTATGAATTGGAAATCTCGATGAATTTAGGCTTTTAATCATATTTATGGATTATTTGTTAATACGAAACATTGCGCAAGTAACATTATATTTTTAAAAAAAGAGAGTAAATTCTATTTGCATAAAAAATGAAATGAAAAAAAAAGTATTCCACCTCTGATGCAAGATAAATATATCACTTTTAATTAAACTATTCATTAATCGAAGTGCAGTACCAGAGAGCAAATGTTTCAGTGCAAATAAAAACTGCAGCGGAAAATAGTCGGCCAGTGTGCCACACAGAATCGAGCGTTTTAAAGACTCCGTATTAAAGGGTTGCTATCGCATGTCTGTCGACGAATTTACTCTGCTGTTGACACAGCACATAAGCGGGACTTGAGATGAGCCTTGAACAGACGCTGCACTGAAAGCCTTTCTCCGATGTACACTCACATTTGCATGTACGAAAACTTGGCCTCGTGCGACATGTTGATGATGATAGCACTGATAATACGTTGTTTGGCATGCCGTTATGTTAGCGTCGCATGCAGATAACACTAGATGTTGCTATAACCGCAACAAAAATTACGACTAATACGAAGTTTGGCTCAGTAGTTATATTAAGATATGATAATCGCACGTAAACGTCAGTCTGAGGAACGTTTCATGAATAGGCTAGAGTTTGGATAACACTTGTAAAAATAATTCATGTGCAAATACTGAAGATTCAAGCTTTTATGATACAATTTATAATGTTGTATAATGTAATAAATTTTTTATAAAACCTATTCCTGGATTACTAGATTGTGTTATTTATGAAAAAATATCAGGTTATTTTTAATGATGGTTAAAAAAACATAAATGATGGTTAAATTGAAAGCCACTTACTTAGACAGAATTTGAATTTATTCATTTTAATTACTTACTTGTTTATGCTATTGAAATATGCACACTTATGCGAGTTTTAATTAACTATAGTGAGGACGTATAAGCTACCTGCAGTGTGTTGGGTTATGCAGACATTTAATGTACAGCATATGACGCTATTAGTTCCCTTGTCTGACCATACGCCGTTGCTTACTACTGACGCTTGCATTAAACTTTGCATACTGTTTGAGTATGTCGAGTACTTCTCCATATGAATTGTACTAATGAAGATTTGCTCTTTAATTACTTTTAAGCATCTGTAACTACGTTTATTTGATCTTTAGTTTCAAAGCTTACTACGCGAAATTAAAAGACACTATTATATATATATAATATTTTTGAATTAAACGGCCAAAGTAACTGTGACAACTTACGAGAATTTGATAATTTTTTACAGCTTTGTCCAAAGATATCACATTCACCTTAGGACACAATTATCCCAACTTATGTTGAATTTCAACAAAATGAATTTCGTAAAATCCGAGTTTACATGTACACATGCACGACGATTTGTAATGTGAGAGTGCATCATATACTCAAAATAACAATGCTCACTACATTATTCAAAAACAAATAGCAAACATTTTATGTCACATCATTATAACAACAAAACAGAAATAAAATTATAAAAATTCAGCTGAAAACATATTTATTCTTCACAATGAGATGAATAAATGTTAGCACAAAGTTATAAAATATTTTTTGTGAAAAAAAAAAATGTTTTTATCAAAACAAATAAATTATTGGACCAACTAATTTGCAATTTTCCGTGTTACTTAACACGGATCTCAGGTTGCTTCTTAATATTGTGGTTTTAATGTAACATGATGTACTTGTGGCGGAAGCACACGGTACATTTGCTTGTCAACAAGTAATGCCATATGTTGCCAATATTAATGTCGCATTTGTCGCGTTCATCCGTCGTCAGAGTTGCGGCATCATCTTGACAAACGATTGTGGTTTGCCGCCGCAATCGCGTCAATATTCCATGACTCTCGTTGAGCTACTTGAAAAGTTTTGGCTCGTAGCGTGACTTTAATGACATCGATCAGCAAGATTAATACTTGCGCGCGAGCGATACTTGCCCGCGCGTGTTAAGCACCCCGACACGAAATTCCATTATGTATACCGCAGAAAATGTGTTATTATAATAACGTTATTTCACAAGTCATCTTTGTTCAAAAATTGAATATAGAATGAACACCAAAAATGCGATTTTTCAGTTTGGCAAAACTTTTTCCTTCATTGTCATTATTATCACTTTATTTTGATCCATTTATAAAATATGATTGAAATTGAAGATAGTTTATTTGAATGCAGAATTGAATTTTTAATTTAAACTCCTGTAACAGTTATGTGCAAAATTATTTATTTATTTTGATTGGCGTTGTAAAATAATGTCAGTTTAAATAAATTTCATTTGTTTTCGATGTATTGTATTTTGTTATAAAATTTGCATCATTTTGTAAATACAATAAATGTATGATCACTATTTTTTGTGCAATGTACAGAACAATATATTAAAATAAAATATTTTGAAATTAATAAAATTTATACATGTTTGTTGTAAAAATTTTGTTAATATTTTTTAAATAAGTCATAAAATATATCATAAAAAGGTATAGTGAATTTAATTTTGAATGTAAACAAAATCATAATTTAAGTAATTTGTTTTGTTTTATTAACAGTTCTATTAAAAAAATGTATTAAAATTAAATCCGTTTTTCAACCAAAAGTAATTATTAAACAAATTGTTTTAAACAAAAATTCTAAAAATTTGTGCATATTGTATTTATGCATATATTAATTAAAACATATTTAGATCAATTAAAATATTTTGATTGTCGTATATAATTTTTATAATATTTAATCTATCAATATTTATGTATAAAACTTTCTTACACAATTTCCCATCAGATCTTTGTTTCATATTCATAATAAATAAGTACAGAAAATAAATAAAGACAAAATATTCATTTATGTAAATTTCTCATTATAAAAGTTAATATTTTTATTTTTATGTAAGTACAATACATTTTTACCGTGTACGCAATTACTTTATTTAACTTTGTTCATTATAACAGACAGCACGACAATTCTTTATGTTACTTTTCACTTTGCCTTTTGAATATTTTAAACTTAATAACTTTTTTTGTTTATATTACTAAGAATCAGAAAATGATATATTTATGCGGTACTCTAATTAATATTAAAATTTCAATGCAATTTAAATAAATGTATAATACATTTTATTATATAAAATAATATAAACTTGAAATTTCAAATAAACTGCATATTTTTTTTTAATAAAAAATCGTTCACCTTTGTAATCGATAGAATTGTGCGCTGATTATTAACAAACTTTGTAAATTAAAAATCTGTCGATTGTAATGTGCCAGTGTCGATAAGCCTACATCGCGTTCTTTTGTGAACTCATTTTTCAAAAAAACATCGCAGTTCTTGATGAAGTTAATTTTTTCATATTCTAAAAAGTAAAAGACAAAGTTATGATCAAGATTGAAACTTGGATACCTTTTTCAAAACTTTTTGCGGCAAATGAAAAAGATGATAATAAAAAGTAGTAGTCGAAGAAGAAGAAAGAGTAACAAAATTTAAGATTGTTACCTTCAGGATTCGTCCAATCGTCGAGTCGTAGCAAAGTTTACCGTTATTGATTTCGCGAACAAAGATTGAAATTGAAGTTATATTCTCTAAAATGGCTTACTTGCTCAAGTGTTCACTTCACGCGACATCAACGAAAATTACGGCGATACTAAAACTTTCAGATGACTGCGAAACAATTGTCATTACATTTCAATTTGACCATTGTACTGAGAACAAACTTGTCCTGAAACAAAAACTCTGTGACAATTATCTTCGATTAAAAATTATTTTTGGTCTTTGTTGAAACTGGACCCACGCGTAATTACAATTCGAATTTGCTCACACATACACAAAGTTAGACAGCTCAGTGCGCATCTGCGATCGGTCATTTCGTCAAAGCGAGAGCCAACTTTATTTAATTAAAGTCATTTTGCTCATAAACGGATCAATTAGTCCTACTCATATATGTGACTGAGCTGTCGCGTAAATCGATCTTCTTCAGGGGAGTTGAATGTGCACTAAATTTCGACCTCAAATTTTATTTTGCCCAATGTTTGAGTTTCAATCACCAGTTTAAACTGGTTTCAGTGGTACAGCACGATTACTATTGCTTGTTGAATACAATGGAAATGCGGATTTTACCTAAGTTAATTTACAAATTTTATTTAAACACACACAGCAATTACAATTTTCGGGCCATTCATTGATTAAAGATACAGATTTCATTGTTCCATTAAGCGATTGGCTTAATTCAATAAAAAAAGTATATTGATAAATAAAATTTGTCTCGTTCAATCATTTTGTGGATGGTTCAGAAGATTCAATCAAAAGTTTAAAGTTTTTTATTTAATAAACAAAATTTTTCTATATACGTAGTAAATCGCGATCCACAAAATGACTAAATATTTATAATTGCAAAGAAATAAAAAAATGCATATATTTTGTTTGTTCCTTTTTTTATTGATGTTAAGTTAATTAATTAATTTATATATTTAATAATTTTAATTAGTAACTTTATATTTTTTCTATGATACTAATTGAGTAATTCTTTGGAAAAAATATAGATTTCCAGTTACTTTTATTTATACGATTTCAAAAAACGAACGCACACTTTTTACGTAAAATAAATCCGAATATTCACATTATATTTTATTTATTATATTAATTATTTTAATACCGAAATTTTAATACCGGTACGTGGAGTGAGATTAAAGTTTTATTAGTTATTATAAGAAGTGGTTGAAATTAAGGTTGCAAAATTTAACACATACACATGAATTTTAAAAAAAGCGTTTGATAAATTAATAAATAATTAATAATAATTAATATTCAATAATAATGTAAAACTTTAAATGAATTTTTACGCTCGTAACGTAATTTTCGAATTTCTGTACTTGACGCGAGACACTACCGTGTCTCTTGACAAAAAAATGAATAATTTTTCTATTTATTGTATACAGGGTGTGGAAAAAGTTCCGGGACATACAAAAATCTCGAGAAATACGCATCGAATCGAGAAACCAAAAAATACGTATCAAATAATTTTTGAAAATTTATCCAATGATTTCAAGCTCAACCCCCCACCCCACCCCCTGGGGGTGGGGTAGGGGCCAACTTTAAAATCTTAAATAGAAACCCCAATTTTGTATTGCACATTTGGATTCTTAAAGAACTGATCACGGCTTCTCTGCGGCTGGACCGTGAACTACGTCCTATTGTAAGAGACAGAGTAGTGCAATTAGACTTCATTGTACTCTCAGTAGTTGAACTGAAAAGGTCTCTAATAAACAAAATAGGTTAAAGTGCAACATATAAATGAAAAAGAAAGGATATCTATTTTGATAATGAGAGGTTGGGGTGATTTGCAAAGAACTTATCGTGATGTACAACATCTTTTTAACGATACTTTTAGGGTTGGACAACAGCCGATTTCAACACCAACTGTGGAAAGGACAGTTAAAAAGTTTGAAGAAACAGGTTATGTTAAAGATCGGGATAGGTCAGGAAGACCAACAGCAGCAACAAATGACGATAAATCCTTAGAAGTTTTATTATCATTTCTTGAGGATCCACACTTAAGTACTCGTAAAGCTGCCCAGGTGCATGAAATGGATAACAAGTCTGTCCACAAGATCTTGAGAAAACACAAATTTCATCCTTATAAAATGTCTTTAGTTCATGAATTAAATGAAGATGATCCTGATCGACGATTGCAGTTTTGT
>JABFPM010000399.1:0-29683 GCA_022817325.1 Idris sp. 1 HC-2018 | reverse complement strand
ATCAATAAACCAAGACAATACATTTAAAATAGATCTGTATATTATTTTGTCATAAGCTTTTATTATTCATTTTTTAAATGATTTTTATTAATTGAATAGCTCTTATATTACTTTGTTTTTTAATTAAATTCACTTGCATGCTTTTACTTTTATTTTGCTCTATTATTTGAATTGAATTAAAAATAATAAAACCTTATGATTCAAAGCATAAATGTTATCAGTAAAAATAAAGTTCATTGCAAAGAAATTATATAAAAAAAAGAAATCTAAAAATGCGTTGACAATAATAAAACGTGAATTTTATATAATAAAAGCATAAGACAATAAAATGTGAATTCGTTCATAAACTCGTCTAATTATTGATTAGAGTTACGTAAAAACCGGCTATTGACCCAAATTTTTTATCCCCCTCGGGATATCAAGTACTCCCACGCAGAATTCTGGATTTTAAAAAATTCATCCAAAGCAATATGGTTTGTGCCATCTGTTTCACCGGTGAATTTTTTTCTTCTACCTAAAGGTGGCATATACTTGTTGCTGACAAGAACAAGACTCCATGCGCGATATTATCGATTTCCCTTGTCGCTATATAAACCCAATGCGTGGGTGTAAACTGAAATAAAGCGCCGTTTCCAGAGCCGCCATCAAATTCGCAGTACTTTTTGTACCCTCACTGGAGATAAAGGATCCTGATTGCAATTACATATCGGTTGCATGAATTTCTAAAAGCACAAGTAAGTTTCAATATTTAATTCTATTAAATATAAGTGTGCTATAATTTTTTAAATTCATATATTACATTATACCAGATGATGTGATAAGATATTAATTGATTATTAAATTAAGTAAAGATAATTGCTTCTGTTTGGGAATTTGACATGCAGGGTGTGGAAATTCAGCTGAAATTGTCGAAACTTCCGGTTAGATGTATAGGATATAAGGTTTCGTCAGGTGTCTTACGATATATTTAATGACGTCAACGGTGATGTGTATAGGTATACAGTTAGGGCATAAGATAAGTTGAATTAAGGCTGATCTTGTGACGCAATTAGCGGCTTAGGAATTAATAAATAATTATTTTTGTTTTATTTCCTGAAACTGAATACTAATATTTAACGAAAATTCTCAGTTTTGTATATAAATAAAAAAAGATAAATCAAATGCGGACTTGAAACTTCAGGTGGAATAAAGGGAAACAACTCTTAAAGATCCTTTACTTTAATAAAACTGACATTTTCTATATCGATCTCTGAAGATGTAATTTTGTAAATAATTTTGTTTTCTCAGACATGGATTTTTAATATTGAAGAAAATTTTTCAAAAAGAGAATTATATAATTTTATAAAATCTATTAGAAATATTATTTTACATAATTTAATAAAAATATAATCTATTTAAATTTTAATAACTAAAGCGAGTATTTTTGTAAAGTTTAACATTAGGTAAAAATTTTAACAAAAAAGCGTTTATTGTCAATTGTTTGTCCAGAAATGTCACTTTCCGGTTGGATTCTGGTTTGTTTAACTATAAGTTGCGCCTTCGCATCGAAGAGTGTGGTACGCAGAACTGCACTGAGGTCAGCTTTAAATGCCGCTACCCGCAAGCAAAGTGATCTTGAATTAAATTCCCCTAATTATAATGGGAATCTGCAAGCTTTCAAGCATCGTGAGGAACAAAGTGACTTCGATCAACTCCCTGATGAAGAGCTTTTGAACGATTATATGCGAGGTAATAATCTGAACAACTGTTGCATTTCAGTAATATCAAAGCTACATTCTTGTTTCTCAATAATAAAAAAGGAATATAAATGAACATTTCCCCAGCCTCAATTTTATTTGTATTCAAATTAATAGCAAGGCTTGAATAGGGTGTTGAAAGGAATTTCGGTTAGGTTCCGATTTCGCTTTTGTTATACATTTTGGTTTTTTGTATTATTTCGGTTTCGATTTTAAATCGGTTTTAATTTGTTAACTTGTACATTTTATTTTTTTTTTACTTTTCAATACGTTTACTGGAAATTTATAAAAGTCTTGTGTAAATAAAAACATGAACTCGTACTAAATTACCTTTATTAAATCTAAAAGTAAGTTCTCTGCTGCCAAAATCTTTAAAGATTTCTTTAAAGATTCTTTATGGATTTTTAAAATTTTGTACAAATTCAATTGTTTTTTTTAAATATATTTTCGAATATTTAAGTAAGTTCGTGATTTTTCAAATATAAAAACTTTTTCAAAAAATTACAAATGTTTCTAAATTTACAAAATTTAAAAATTATTATTTTTAAAGTTAATATTTTTTCAAAATTTGAAAAAAATTAATGATTAAAACTTATTTTCACCAAAATCCTCCGCGAATTTATTATATTAATCCGCCATTTTGAATTTTAATTTTTTTAATCAGAAATTTTTTACTCAGGAGCCAAAAAAATCTATACAAATTTATTTTTCCGAAATTTGTAAAATTTATTGATTTTTGATCCGCCATATTGGATCTGTAATTTTAAATTCAATTTTTTTTCAATATTTTCAATTTTTCTTTGTACATAAAAACTATACACATTTTAATCGTTAAATTTGTTCAAAATTTGAAAAAATATCAACTTTAAAAAAATAGTTTTTAAATTTTGTAAATTTAGAAACATTTGTAATTTTTTGAAAAAGTTTTTACATTTGAAAAATCACAAACTTAATTAAATATTCGAAAATATATTTAAAAAAAAAACTATTAAATTTGTACAAAATTTTAAAAATCCATAAAGAATCTTTAAAGAAATCTTTAAAGATTTTGGCAGCAGGGTTATAAAGTAAAATTAAAAGTTAACATAGACTTTATGTTTTAAACAAAAACAATTAATAATTCTAATTAAAAGTTTGCACTGACAAAGATTTCATAACTCCGTATAAGCAAAATAAATGTACACAAATGAAGAAAAATTTCCCTGGAATTTGACACGGAAATCTATTTTAAATAGTCGGATATTTTTGTATAGAGGGCGCTGTCGAAAATTGTCTCACCAGGAAATTTACATGCAGATAACAGAAATATCCTTTTAAAATTGCGATTAATTTTAAAAAATCAAAGAAAAGTTCTACTATTTGTATTTAAATTTCCTGGCAAGACCATTTTCGACAGGCTATTTAAAGGAAATATCCGGCTCAAATTTCCAGACAAACTTTTCTGTCTCATCACCTGAATAAATTAATGTTTATTTAATTAAAATGTCTATTTAACAATTTTATTGAAACATTTCAAAATAATGAATGATTATCAATAAAACATGCTTTTTTTTAATTTTAAATTCTATTGAACAAAAAATATAGTGTACAAAAATATAAGAAAAACGGATTTAAACCGAAAGGAAACCGTTATTTCGGTCATCAGTGTTTCAGCAAACTTTTTATAACGGTTTTGATTTCTGTCTTCAAATTATTTCGGTTACCGGTTTCGGTTTCCGTTTCAAGCTTTGATTAATAGGACTATTATTTGATGTATTTGTTTAACGGCAGAAAATGGACAAGAAGAGACCATTGGCGACGGCTTTCAAAATATGCACAACAGTTTGGCAGGAGTCAACCAAGCATATTTGGAGCCTTGGTACCAACGGCTCCAGTTGCAAAACCAACAAGCACCGTCATCCAATTTCCGTGAACGCGAACGATCCAGAACTCTGGGCTATGGCAATCCTAGTTATGCTGAGCAACGCGAGGATGCCCTGAAAGAATTGGCAGAGGAACTTATGGAGGAAGAAGCAGCAGAAAATAATCGAAACTATGGCCTTCCTAAGACTATTTATGAAGATCCCAGATACGAGTGAGAACCTAAATTTTGTCATTCAATAATTATCATTATTTATTAAATCTCTTTCTTAAATACATCTAATCTGATGATAAATAATAAACATATTCTTAAATTAGGTACAGACTGGCAGCAGGAGAATCTTTGGAAGAGCCTCAATTGTATAACGACAGAAGTGACGAAGATAATTTGAGAAATTATTATGGTCAGGAGCAGGAGTACTATTCGCCATTATTGCCAGTGGTCGAACGCAGAAACGTCAATGGAAGGTATCCTTTGGGACGAGACTTCCGGGGATACAAAGACCTGGCCAAGAGATTTCCTGTGGCCAAACGCAGTCCAAAATCTATGACCAGAAAACGACAGATTACTGACCCCAAAGTAATATTTTTGACAGCAAATTATTATTTGACAAACATAGTAGTATTAATTTTGTTTAATTTTTAATTGAAATGTTTGTTTTTTCAGGTTGCTCAAGATTTAGCTTCCCTTTTTGGTACTCAGTCCACTGATAGTCAGAGTAACACTCATCAGACCACAATTAAAGTACAAAATCACACTTCAAATCATGAAGAGCACACAACTCCAATATCAACCTCAACGTCAACCATGTTGTCAAAGAATTCCAAAGAAAAAGATTCTGCGCAATTATCAAAGACAAAAGAACGTATACTTGACGTTCAAAAGAAGAGTATCGACTGGTCTCAGTACTTTGGCATCGATCGCAGGAAGAAAAAAGCTGTCTTAGCAGCTAAGCCTGGCTCG
Organism: Idris sp. 1 HC-2018; assembly: GCA_022817325.1. Taxonomy (NCBI): domain Eukaryota; kingdom Metazoa; phylum Arthropoda; class Insecta; order Hymenoptera; family Scelionidae; genus Idris; species Idris sp. 1 HC-2018. The sequence continues at coordinate 25,123 of JABFPM010000399.1, read as the reverse complement.
CAAAATCAAGACGATGCTTTCTTTTTGCAACATTATTACTCGGTACGTAAATAAATAATTTAAACATAATTTAAACTTTAAATGTTTCTCTTCAATGATGAATTGTAACAATTTTTCAGACCATGGGAGACAATCTTCAGACGTCAAAGAGAAATAAGGACAAAGAATTGGAAGAAAAACTCTACAAATTACAACAAATTGACAACAGACTGAAGAATATTAATGATTTGGCTTTACTCGAGGCAATATTAGAAGGGTCGCCAGAAGTGGCGAATTCTGAAGAAGTATAATAGATTTAAATTACAGAGGAAAAGAGGAAAACATAATTTTAATTCTAATTTAAATACTGCAATTTTTCAGATGAGAGAAGTTATTTTAAATAAACTGGCAGCTGCTTACTCGAAGCAAAAAATACGTCAAGCTATCAGGGACATTCAAAATAGTATAATAATGCAACAGCAGGACAGCCAATTTGCTGATAATTATCCAGGCATTGAAGATAAGCATTTTGGACGTGAAGGTATATATCCCTCTGTGAGAAAACGCCTGTCGATGCCGTATATAAGTTAAAAAGTCTGTTTTAATCCCGTTAATTAATTGATATATTAATTTAAAAAAAAGAAATGAATAAAACAGACATCAAGATTAATATTATTCATAAATTATTTAATTATGAAATTGTATTGCTAATGTAATTGAAACTGTCAAATGCATTGCATGACTATAGACAAACTTTTATTCTAAAAACAAGAATTCTTACAATAGCAGACCTTATGAAAATTAAAAGAAACTTAATTATGCATGGTCCAAAAAAAGATTTTAATTTCAAAAATTTAATTTAAAAAACAAGAGAAATAAGAAAAGGAATAATTCCTAAAATATAATATTCAGTGATCGTATAAGCAAATTAAAATAAATGTTGCTCAGTTTGCTTGTGATTTTGGTCTTTCCATTTTTGTTACAAGGATGTTTTTATTTAACAGTAAAAATATTAACATTAAGTAATCATGAACAAAAATATACGTATAAAAACTAAAACAACTCAGGGTGGAACGGGTTGACGTTTTGAAAGTAGGACAGTACGAAAGTTATAAACTATATTCTGCTGCTTTATTATGAAGCAGTTGTTACAAGTAAAAGCCAATTTTTGTAAAAATGAATTAATTGGTTCTCTAAGCCAAAGATTTTAGCTTTTTTACAAGTTCATTAGTTGACACTTGTTTGTTGAATTATATCATTTTGCACTGAAAAATGCTTTTATGTATTTTATCTTTTAATTTCAATCAAAATAAAATAATAATAAATGAAATCATGCACACTAAAATTTTAATCTAAAAATCAAAGCACAAAATAATGTATTTTATTTCATCTAAAAAGAAAATAAAATCAAAGTTGAATCACGATTGCTAAAAATTAACTCTAGAGAGAGATAGTCATCTTTTGTGCATTAGTTAAAAAAGTGCATTTTTCCTGCACACCTCACAATGTGTAAATATTTGTCTCTAAATTCTTCACTGATTGGCTTTTGTAAGCACTCGTTTCAACTTTTATTCACTCTTGCTGCATAATCTATGCAACTTCGAATGCACGGAAAATAGTAATCACTGTTTAATACGGTGACAATGATCACCGTAAATATCTATGCTTGATCACTGATTTGATAAGTGAAAAATCAGTGCCGGCACCGTAAAACAAGGTGCTGAAGCACCGCGATTTATAGTGACACAGAAGCACGGTAAAACAACATCATAGTTCATAGTTATTAACCGCATACAAGCACTGAAATTCAGCATTATAGGTAAGCTCTGATATTTAACGTGCTCCATCATCGAAAAACACAGGGATCACGTTTTTTGTCACTGTATTTAACGGTAATTACTGTTTTCTGTGTGACTTTTATTTTAAGTTGCAATTTCAGAGTTTATAAATGTTTGTAAATAAGATTGACGTTACACTCTGAATATAATTAATTTTATCAATAAATATTGCATGCACGAAAATTAAATAACATATTAATTTTTTTATTAAGTTGCAAGAACAATTATTTTCAATAAATATATCATTTCAACTGACACAAGCAAAATGTTATATATTTTGCCTAGTTGCTCTTAATTTTAAAAATGTGAAAGAGAAAATTTTATATAAAATCTTTGAGAGAGTATTTCTGAAATTTATTATGATTTTTTGGACTTTACAATTCTTTATTGAACTTTTTTCCTCTGAATAAAATGTGCTAAATTCATGATCTTCTTTGTCTTTATCAAACTGAGTGCAATGACAAAATTGTTTTGCATGCATCGTTTAATTTTTATTGTTGTAAATGTGCAAATGAATGTTGTTACTTTTTCATTGCGACGTAAAATGTATTGCGTGTATTTTGTGATTAATTTATGAACATATTTAATGGAAAACTACAACAAAAATTAACAAAAAACGAGACAACAATTTTTGTAATAATTACAGAATGGAATCAACGTTAAAATGGCGACTAGACGAACTCGAGGATCAGCTTAAAATTATATTTCCATCACCTCGAGGAAAATTGTCGCTAATGATTGACTGAAAAATTGTATAATACACTGATTTAAAGTGTTACGAATCAATGTTTGTAAAATAGTGTTTAATTTAAATTTAAGTATTAGTTAAACCCGGACAAAGAAGTCATTTTATCAAAAAAATAAAAAATTAGCTAAAAAGCATAATAAATTAAAAAAATATATATACAAACTTGGAGAGAAATAGACAGTAAATAAAGTATATTAACAATGTTATTACAGGTAAATTGAAGTTCTTGTTTACTGAAAACTAGATGAAAATGATGTATTGGTGTGATTTACGTTGAATTAGTACATCGAACGTTTTTAAACCTTTTTGTATCGACATTTTTGTACAGTTTTCAATAAATAAAACTACTATGGTCCTTCAGAAGTACAATCATAATCTATAATATATGTATATTTTTGACGTAAAAATTAATATATTATGATCATAATGGTTACAAATACAAATTTACTGTATCTTATCTTTTTCAATAATTTATTCAAGGCGATTTATTTAAAATGAAAAAACAAAATAAATTTACAAAAAAACGAATTAGATTTCAAGAAAATAAAATCTAATGAGTTAAGAAATATGTTTCTTTAATTTTTAAGTTGCTTTTTTTTCAATAAAAAAATGTTTTAAATTAAATAATCACTCTAAAAAACCATTTCTATGTAAAACCAGAATTTTAACTTTGACACATTTCATTTCTTAAAAAAAAAGATCAAGTTTTATGCAAAACTTACATTTCTAAAAAATCAAAAAGTATTTTGAAGGTAGATATAATGTTGTTATAAATTAAAAAAAAGGCTTGTTTAAATGTGTATATCAATATAATATCTGCTTTTAATTTTGTGTGTTAAAACTTGTGCAGATGCTCTAAATATGAGTTTTTTGAATGTATAATATAATCTATTGTAAGGCAGTTAATGGTATTAAGAATATATGTTGAATAGCAGTAAGTACATAAGATACGAAGAAATAAAGACTTCACTGAACCATTAAATTATTATTTATATTATTTTTTTTGTTTTTTACTATTCAAAACATTTTGTAATTAATTTTTTTTTCTAAAATGCTTTTTTTTATTTTCTTTTTCCTCCAGCACAAGCTTGTATGATTCTAATTTCTTAGTTTAACCATCTTTACTTTACACTCGCAGTTTTTAATTAAAATCTTCTTCAAACATGGCACTAATTTTCATGCAATTAAAATTAATTTGAAGCTGTTTTAAGATCATGTTTTACATGCATACGATCACATAGACAATAATTAACCAAATTTTCCCTGCATTTAAGTGGCAAACGATGCCAAAATATATTTTCAATCTATGATATATAATAGAAGAAAACATATTTTCATGAAATAGAACAACAAAAATTATTTCTAGGACACTGTTGTTGATATTTTTTGATGTGATTTTTTCCATTGTTTAAATACATTTAGCTGTAGGATTAACGAATAAACTATTTATGAAATAAAAAGAAAAATAATTGCACTACTAAACAAATATCCTGAACAGCTATGTGTCGTGAAGTCCGGGTGGAAGTCATAAAATAAAATAATAATAATGAAATTGCTGCAAATTGATGTATTTTTGTGTTGCGTTTCACAAAATTTGAATATTTATGTTGATTGTTGTCATCGAATTATAAAAAAGTGTCTAATGCATGTGTTTACAATATAAGAATAAGTGATGAAAAAAGTATAAATAACAACTATTATTGATAACAAATCTTTGATCATTATTGTTAATTAAGTTGCTGATACAACGTATATATACATTTTATGTATATATACAACATAGTTATACATTTTAATTTTTAATTGAAAACATTTGTTAAAATATTATAAATATGCTGATTTTGTTTAATAAATTAAACCTTATTGGGATTGTATTGTTGTTGATTCAAAAATCCTTACAAAAATACATTTTATCGAAAATAAATTTACTTTTTTTGAACGTTCCCTGCTTCGTTTTCCATATCTGTTAGCAACTTTTGCAATTGTTCTAAATCATTTGAAGAATGAAAACGTTGTAAATCCATCAACTGTAATTCCAGAGAATTCAAATCGTCTGTAACATAAAGTTAAATATTTGTGTTGTTTTTACAATCAAAATTTAGTAATTGTAAACGTTGTATTATTTTATTTTTATGGTATTATAACAATTTTAGCTATTATACAAACTTATTTTAAACAAAACATCCATTATTTATAGTCATAACAGAAAACTGACCTTTTAGTTTGATTATGTCATTGTCCATCGCAAGTGTTTTGAGTTTGAATTCCTTTAATTTCAGTAATATGGAATTCTTAGGTTCAACTGACATTTTTGAATTTGAGTCAGTGAAAAATGAATGCACGTTGACAACTTTTTTACTGAATTCTTAGTTTAAAATGAATTCATTTTTCTAGCGGCACTGGCGCAGTAGTTTTCTGTAGTTATAAAGTAAATGGCGCCTGCACAGTCTAGATACAAAGACTACCAACCTAATACCAACAATGATTTCAAATATTTCATTCAAAATAATAAGTTACCCTATACAATTAACTGCATTATTATAAACTTATAAATGGCTGTATAATTAAGGTAGAAAATCCGTCTTTGTTATAAATCTTTTTTTGCTTAATATTTTGTTAAAAGATTTCTATTATTATAGAGATATTATTAAAATTGTTTTTGTATCTCGTTTCCGAGCTTATTTTCGAAATAATTCAATTTGAAAATTGATATATTCCCATCTTAACACATAGGTTAGAATAGCGCTGTGATATAAAGAAGGACCAACCAAAAAATTATTTCGAAAATAAGCTAGGAAACGAGGTACAAAAACAATTTTGTTCATATCTTTATAATAATAGAAATCTTGTAACAAAACATTAGGTAACAAAAAAAGTCATGACCGCCCAGTCAACATTGAATTCCGTCAAGTTACCTCAAGGCTAACTCATACTTCACTCATGAGTGACTCAAACATAATTTTTGTGTAACTCAAACGTGACCCGATTTCCGCTACAATGTGATACCGCAGGGGCAACTTTTGCAGGAAACTTGTCTTTGTAATACAGTTATTTGTTTAAATTTTAAACAAAAATTGAAGTAAAGAATGTATGAGATAATAAGAAGACAAAAATTCAATTTTTAATTGCATAAATTTGAGTGAGTTAAATAATATTTTATTTTAGAAATTGCATATTCAATTGAATGCTAGCAAAAAATTCACTAAATTTACCATGCATAATTTTTCTTTTACAAATTGGCACACTGTATATGTAAACTTATTTCAAATTAGTTTGATAGACAGTTTTTTAAAACAGATTTAAATAACTTCTCAGTATTTATTAAATCACAATGCATAAAATATTTAATCTTTTGTAATGTTGTAATAAAATTATTAATTTTTTGTGAAAATAAGATTTTGTTACAAAACCTTTTATTTTCGCTATTCTTACTAATTTCTTTTGTTTCAAAAACATTTCATTGAGTTTAATTTATTTACACATTTTTATTCAGTTGTACTTTCAAAGTATGTCTAAATTAGCAAAAAAACAATCGAATTTATACATTTTGACATTTGTGGTTTGTTTACAAATTGCATTCTAACCAAAATCATTTTGAAAATTTGCATGTGTTCCTAAATACACTGAAAATCTACTTGCACCATTTTAACTATGCTTTCGACTCCCACACGTTATAAAAATCACCCTGTATTGTGAACAATGTAATGTTCATTTATGTATTGCAAGAAATCAAATGTTTTTTCGAATTTCACAAAGCAAGAGAATGGATTTACATTTGTTACTTTTTTTTATTATTTTTGTATAATATATGGGCATTTCTCAGAAACCTTTAACCTACCTGTCGCTTTAATATTTTGTTGCATTTTAGTTAAATTTTATCAAAATTATTCATTTTTGTATAAACTATCGATAAATGAATGTTTTATTTAAGTAATTAATTCATTATCCACTTGAACATAGTGTATCATTATATCAAAATTTTATTTTGAACAATACATTAATTGAAATAATTGTATATATATGAAAGTTTACTAAATGGACAACTTTTCTATTTTATTCAAAATAATGTGCTTTTCGAAATGTTGATTTTGTTTAATGTCAAGACCGTAACCTGACATGGAATCGGAAAATTAAGTAAGAAAATAAATTTAGATAATTTTGAAAATCACAGCACATGAATCGTACACATTAAATATTATGTGTGTAAATTTTCAGCTGATTTGTATCGATACCCAAGCAGAAAAATACAGTCGTAACAACGGCGGAACGACGTCAGCCGACTTTGGCCGACGTTATTCAACAACGTCGTTTTTACGTTGAATCAAGGTCGAAATGTAACACTAGACCAACGTTGTATACCGACGTTGACTGGACGTTGCATGCCAACGTTGACTATACCTCGTATGCCAACGGTAAATCTATGTCGTGTGCCAACGTTGACTGAACATCGTATGTCAACGTTGACTATACGTCGTATGCTAACGATAACTGAACCATTCAACGCACATTGTATGCCAACTTCGAAGGTCGTGAAATGCCTATACTGAACAACTGATCTACATACTGACAGTTGCCATAGATCTCTGATCATTATATTAATTTTAATTATGCATTTTTAAATAAATTAAATAAATATTATACAAATAGAAAATAAAATAAAAACTGATCAGGTTTGAACAAATCATCAATTTACTGTTATTAATTATAAGATATTTGAATACATTTGTTTAAAAAATGAAATTAAGATACTATAGAATTATATATTTTTGTTAATTAAAAATATTAGAATCAACTTTCAGTTTGATCAATGATGTACTATATAAATAATTCTGAATACTGTATAGAAGTATTGACACAAAAATAAATATTTATTTATAAAAAATTTATTTATTTTATAATTTTTCTATTTTCTTTTATAAATATTTTAAATATTCATTCAAACGTGAACAGCAAGTTGAAATCCTAAACTGTACATTAAATCTGTTTTATCGTTGGCCAACGTCGTCTTGACGTTGTAACGATTGTAAAGTCGGCAAAAGGTCGGCCATTTCTGCTTGAGTAGTCGGAAGCAGTACCCAAGTAAAAATTCTTATATGGCGCATATATGCAACGTAAATGGAACATATTTGTATTGAAATGCATATATGGGACATAAATGACAACATATATGCGTCATAAATGAGACATATATGGCCCATAAATGGAAGCCATATATGGGACATATATACATTTTTACTTGGGTAGGGGGTCTAGTCAAGTAATATACTATTAATTAGGATGAACCGATTTTGTATTATTACTAAATATTTTTCTTAAGATTTTTTCGAGTAACAATAAGAACATTTTGTTAATAAATAATATTTAAAAAAATTTAAAATAATTGTTTAAAAATTATTTTTTATTAGACAATAATTGATTCAACAATTTTTATTATTTGCTTATTTTTCAGCAATTTTTTCATGTTTTCGCGGAAAAATCTTCGAATTTTATTTATTCATTTTAAAGGGATTATGCAAAGAGAATCTTACGTACGAACTAAATTTTCCCCCTCTGCCCTTAAGAACTCTTAAGATTTTGTAAATCATCTTTCCTCTCATAAATGCTTAAGTGACTCTTAAATGTCCCCATTCTTAAGTGTTATTAACAACATAATATTCAGAAATTATTTTACACAAAGAATTTCAATAGAAAACAATGGACAAAAGCGCTGTTCGAAAAATCCACTCGGATTGTTAAATTGTAAGTATTTTCTATAAAAATGATCTTTTTTACGACTTTATTAAAACGGAACCTCCAAAACGTTCTTTCTAAATAGCTTATATGTCAAAGTGTAGAGTTTCTGAAGACAACCTGAGGGTTTACTCATACGTTATAGTAAAATACAGCTGTCTAGTGCTTACTTCCAAAGGAACTAGATGGAAAAATCTACAGCTGCTACTACATAGGTGCGGTATAGAAAGCTTGGCTACATGGCATCCTTAACCCAGATGATTGTCCAAAGTCAGTTGCGAAATTTACTCACAGCGAACCTCGAGGTGTTCAATTACATCAACTCAGGTATATGACGCTTACCAGTATATGCCAGCTGCGCTCAATAGTTCCAGAGATTTCCCCTCAATAGGGAACCGGTTAATCCGAAGGGGAAAACTTCTTAATCCTTTTACCCCGGCGGACGAGATATCTCGCCAGTTCAAAATACATTGATGATATGTTTTAAATGAGCGAGACATTTCATCTTACGAAGTGAAAAGATTGAAATACGTATAGTGTGTGCAAAGATACGAGCCCTACCTAAATCTCCCTAAGCAAGCCGAACCCTCTTCATAAACTCCCACCCACTCACGAGTTTTTGATTAACCCCGGGTAGAAAGCTTTAGTTGGATACAGCTCTCGGCATTACGTATAAAGACATCCTGTTTCTACCGCATCGGGCTTCGTATGTCTATGCCAGTGACATTCAATATCTTGCGCGCAATAGGACGTCAGTCCCGCAACCTTTTGCAGAAAAAAGAACCTAGCCGAAGAAGCTCTACCTCGGCCTAAGGGCCTATAGGAAGAGGAGGATTACTACCCAGCGAAAATGCAAGATTTGAGGATTGGAAAAATTCAGAATTGCCATAGATCGGTCTCATGGAAAGACGCTTTGCCACATGTCCGACTGGGTGTTTCTTCTTAAGTCATCCAGCATCAAGCATGCACCCATGGGAACCCAGTCAACGTTCAACCAGTTAAAGAGACATTAAAGTGCCGCTCAATCACGCAGATTCGTAGCAAAAACTTATACGTGATACGCCTCAGACGATACCGAATTTCTGCTTTTGTCGGTTGTCTTTAAGTTTACTTATCCAGAAAACATTAAGTGGACTTTAAATAGATTTTGCAAAATTAAATATAAATTAATAACATAAATTTTGTCAAATTTTGTATTTTGATGTCAATTTTATTATTTTGATATTTTTTAGAAAAAAAATTTGAAAAAATTTATAAGTTATTTAATTTATATTTAATTTCGCAAATTCTACTTAAAGTCCACTTAATGTTTTCTGGATAAGTAAACTTAAAGATAACTGACATAAACGGAAATTCGGTATCGTCTAAGGCAAATTATGGAGAAGTTTTTGCTACGAATCTGCGTGGTTGAGCGGCACTTTAAGGTGCCTTTAAGCGGTTGAACGTTGACTGGGAAGCCACGGGGGGACAGACTTCAGTTAACCCTTTATGTCAACTCAATTGTGTCTTACAGTCTGTACAACTCGAGTCAACTCATTACACACGGACCGCCTCACCTAGAAAAGGAAATTTAAGTGGTAGAAAAAAAGTACAGAGAGAGAGAGAGAGAAATAAGTATTGATTAATATTAGGTATAAAGGAAAGGGGGGAGTTTCTGCCAGCCATCTATTCCAAGGCTCCGATCTACCCTGAATAGATGGCTGTCAAATAGCTGAGGAAATCGGTTAGAACTCATTCCTCAGTCATTTAAATCGGCCTGGAGAAGATGAGAATGAAGTTGAAGCTGCATCTTTTTCATAAGAGTAGTTCGACAAAACAACAAAAAGATATTGAAGGCTTTACCTGTGGAGACAAGAGTTCTTGCCACCTGTGGCCGTTCCATTTGTGTGACAAGTTCAAGCATGATAGCCCTGCGCTACTCAAATTAGGGACAATAGAATAGGAAATACTCCGGTGTGACAACGGTCCCACATCCCAAAGCATCTACGTCGATGAAGCCAAATATTTCTCGATAAGTTGCAAATTCCTTGAGAGAACTTGGATTACGTAGAAATCAGGAAGCATCTCACTTGCAACCTTATCTTGTGTGACTGGTAAGAAGACATGCACCATTCTCCCCTTATCCGAGCTTTGCCATTCTTCCTTTCACAGTTCATAACTAAGCTCTAATAGCCTAGTTTTCACGTTTTTAGCTCCCTTTACTTCTTACTATCTTGCCGCTGATGGTCGCGTCTCTCCCCTTTCCAATGTGATAGTATTCGCACACACGAAAAAAAACATGCGTGTTTATTTTACGCAAATAAATCCTGGTTGTGAAGTGAGAAGATGAAGTGGCTTCTACATACTCAGATAGCTGCTTTTCGCATATCACCAGGTGCGGATAATACCTTAAGTTCTGTGTACTCTTCGCAGAGAATATCCATGTTTCGCTCTTGGACACTTTGCTACAGTAGGTCTTGGGCAGCTTCGCAGTAGTTGCGGTTAAGTTAGCAGAACTTTATTTCTTGACTTTTGCTGTAGCCTCTAGGGCCTTTTCATATACTTGGCTGACAAAAGAGCCTGTTTCGTGTTTGTTCTTTTCTTTCTCATCAAATAGAAAACAACTCAGTTGTTTTGCAGTGCAGTTTTTAACACTGCAATTTTCAATGGTGCATATAATGCACAGCTCGGATCTGTCAAGACCTCTGCAACTTCGGGCCAGGTGCCAAACGTTTCATCGAGAGAACGTTTCGTCGAAAATAATAATTTTTGTATATATTTGAACATATAAAAATATAATATTATGATTATAGAAAATAATCAAGTTTATTTCAATGTATACATGTTTGCATAAATTACCATGTTAAAATTGAATAATAAATATGTATGCAAGCATTAAATGTTGTAAATGTAAATATTATGTATATAATTTGATTTTGTTATATATTCAAATAAATAATAAATATAATATAAAATAATAAATTACTGAATTATATAACACGAGCATAATACATAAATCCATCATAAATAATACAATCTTTTCCGCGTTTAGATACTTCCGACTTTAATTGACATTATATTCTGCTTCTGTCAGAAAACGAAAAAAGATAAAGATATGACAATTGTATGCATACAAATAAAATTATTTCAGATTTTGTGTAAATCAATTTAAAAACATATTATATTTGAATGACATAATTTAACATATATTACATCATTTTATGACATAAAAAAATTAATAGATATTAAAATTTATTAATTCAAAAAAATATATGAAATATACATATAAAGATTATGAAAAAATATACAATAATTATTAAAATCATATATTATTTAAACTTCTCGACGAAACGTCCCGTACCCCTTCGGGCCATATAACCAGTCTTGAGACACTTAAAGAATCTTTAGTAGGTGTTCTTCTGTCGAATCCCATACGAAATAAATGTGCCAAATTATATGATTTTTAAGTTTTTTTTTGTAAAAATAGTTTTTTTAAACAATTTTATCATACAAAAATTAGATTTTTATTGAATCGGCATAATTTCTAATTTATATTTGATTGTGCAATAAAGATTTATGTACTTTTTTATATGACAATTCTTATCAAAACTCATAAAAATTACGTTCAAAGATTCAAACTTACGATAAGTATTAAAAATAATAAAAATTAAAAAAAGGAGAGTGCGGCTTTGCTTTGTCAAAATAAGGTGTATAAATGAATTTGCAAAAAATCATAATATTTATAAAAATTATGTTGAACTATTAGACTTTCCAAAAAAGTTGAAAAATTATTTTGTTCACATTTATTTTCTCACATTTCTTTGAAAAATGTATTTTTTCGCCGCATCCTCCTGTCCCACACGACTGATCACCGATCCTATTTTAATTTGCCCTGAGGGTTAAACATAAATTCACGAAACTTTGATATAATATTTTTTACTTTAAAATATTATTGCATTTAAAAATATTTTTGATATAAAAATTAAGAGTTCAGTCTACATTAAGTGATAGAGTAAATACCTATTTTCACTCATTTTTGTCTCAATAACAAATAATTATTGAGTAATTTATTAATTTTTTAATAAATGAGACACTTTTAATATTGCAAAAAATCTTCGCTTCATAAAATAAATTGATTTATTTAATTATTGAATAAACAAATTAACTCCGAAAAATCTTCTCATTTTGTAAGTATAAACGATTCGGGCTGGCAGATTCATGTTATGACTAAGACCTGAACCATCGAAAAAATTTTAAGTTCATATAAAATGAGCGAAGGCGGGATCATCCAGCTAGAAACCCCAGCCCTGTGGAATGGGAACTTCAAAAATACCCAGAAACCATTTGAAAATTATCTCAACTGATGAAGTTTATTTTTATTAAAGGTTGTAATCTGGGGTTACGTAGGAATTCACCTGAAGTTGGGGCTTTCCAGCTATAATTTTGAATTGAAAAAAAGTTCTTTTGATAAAATGGTAATTTTTATAATCTTATAACTTAGTAAGTCATTTTAACAGGTTTTGACAAGACATTTAAAATGAAAATTTTTACTTTCACAAAATAAAAAGATACTTAGAAAAACTTGAATTTATAAACATTTTTTCTTGTACAGAGCGTTTTTACAATTTCAAACAACACATATTTTATGGCATCACCCATAAAATTCAATTACCTACAATTTTTCTCGTGAAGTTGATAGATCAAGCCAAAAGAAAAACATCGTTTGAGAAGTCAGTCTAGTAAATTTATTTTCAATTTTTTTAACATATAAATGTAATTTTTCCTAAGACTGCTCATATATATATATATTTGAAATTTCGAATAAAAAGTAATTATTTTTTCTTACCAAACTTGCGTATAAATAAGTAATAGAAATTTAGAAAGCATAATACCACAGTTGTCAATTGGTTTCGATATTTAATTGGAAATAAAGTAGATTTCGAGTGAAAATTAACACAATTATTGCTATTAGAAAATATTGATATTTTCAAGATGATTTTATAACAAAAGTCACTCCCAAAATATCACACTTTTCAGTATATGTGATAAAAATATTCATTAATCATTAAAACTATCAAAATAATGTCTTTCTCCCTAAAAATATATGAAACATAGTACAAATGTGTTAATTTTGTAAAAAAAGTTGTAAAACTTGATATCATTTTTAGTTATTTATAACTCGATATAATTCTTAACCTTGTTAAAATAAAACTCTGAAGAACCATACAAAACGAGTTCAAAGACTATCATTGTGAACTCTCAAAATCTTATCAAATGCACCTTAAATACTCTAAAGGTCCTAATTTTGACAAATTTGCAGGAAGATTTCTAAAAATTTATAATTGTTAGCATTTTTCAGAATTTGTTAAGATAAATTTTGAGAGAGATATTTAAAATTTATAATAAGAGTGTTTTTAAATTTTTTGTATAAGTTTTTCCATAAGAATACGAAAATATGCTTTAAAAATCAATAAAATTCATAAAGTACAACCAAGTTTAAAGGATAAAAATATTTGAATAGCTGAAAACATTTAGAAAATTAAGAAAGTGATACGAGAATTAATAATAGCATTTAAACTTTAAGCGCATAAATCTCAAAATTAACTAAAACGGACTTGATCTAGTCTGATTCTAAGGAAGCTATAGAAATGATGTCAGCAAATCAAATAATATTGTTCATTCAGAAGTTGCAAACTCTAATCAAATTTTTGGGACTTTTGTTCGTCTTTTATTCTTTGACTGAGATCCTAATCATAATTTTTCTTTTTATTTAATAAAGACATTTAAGTTGCAGATTTAATTTATATTGTGAGCCTACCAAGGATACCAAAAACACTGAGACACGGTGAGTTCCGGGGATATTGATATTTAAACATAAAAAAGATTCAATCAGTCGCAAAGTTTCAACGCCAATCAATCACCCAGGTGCCTGCTCGGGCAAAGCTCGCGCAACCCTGACAGTATTGGGTTGTTCGCGCGGACGACAGTAAAATGGCCGAGCTTTCCGTCGCGTCGACGCACTGGAAATTTGCTGCGCTTGTGGAAGAACCTCAGTAGCCGCTCGAACGTTGGCGAAAGCTTGCTATTTTGACGTGTGTGTTTTTAAACTGCCAATTTCGCGCAAAACCATGGAAAAGGAATAAAAAAGTGATTAAACTAATTTTTATCCAATAGGTCAATCATATCCTATGGTGAAACAATTAGTGAATAAGTTGTTTTATGTTAAGCAAAACTTAACAAATTGCATGAAAACACAACAAATAAGTGTGGACCGAGCAATTGGTCACGGAGCAGTGATATGATCATTTTGTGATTCAGTGCAACAAAGCGTGATCGAGTAGCGGAACACCATGAGAAGTAACGTGAGAAAACGACACGCGCGGAGCTCCAATCTTTTAGTTCTGCTACTTTTCGGTCTCGTTAATGGTAAGGAAAAACCAATGCTATTAACGTCATAAATTCTTAAAGAAACACATTTATCAGGCGCAATAAAGATTTATTTATACTGAGCAATTGCAAATACCTAAAAAGAATGTTATTTTCTCAAAAAAGAAGTCGATAGCAATAAAAATTGTTTTTCTTTTGCACTGCCAAAATTTCCACGAAATTGTTTATTGGGAAACAAACGGAATGTGAAATTTGTCGCAGCTGTCGGAGAAAAAATTTTGCAGATCTAATGCATTTTCTATCACACACGAAGTACAATTTTTCAAGAAGCTAAAAAGTTTTTTATTTTTCAGTAGATCAAATTTTGCGAAAATTCGCCACTGTATATTTTGCTTAGTACAATGACTATTTCAACGGAATAAAAAAAAGGAGCTTAACACATTTTAAATTAATGTATAGTTATTCGAGGTAATACAATTTCATTATTTTTCTGATGACCGTCAGTAATATTTAATGAAAATTATATGAGATTTGAATTGAATATCTTATATTAACAAAAAATGAACAACACTTAAATTGTCGTAAAATATTAACTAAAAAGTAGTTACACAAGTTTTATTTGAAATATATAATTTTATTTTAAATATTATTAATCAATATATTAATGCAAATACTTTATATTTTTACTATTTCGTTAGAAACAATAATGAATAAAACATCAAAATAAGCATTTTACAATTGTTTCTTGTTTTATTCGTTTAGAATTTAACGAATTGAAACTTAATTAATGCGAATTTAAGGCAAATAAGGTTTGCAGAAATAATCGGGAATACTGAAATTGCTGGTTGAAAACGAATAAAAAGTAATAACGTCGGTCGTTTGTCAATTTATTCTATAAAGTAAAATAACTTTTTTCTTGTTTTCAAACTAATTGATAATAATTATTGCTTTTCTGCTAAATTGTAATTGCTTATGGAAAGTTCATCAAAAACAAACAGAGAATTTTCGCGTTAACTTATCAACTAGACGCTCTCTAGAGAAATTGTCTCAATAAAGCGGCACTTGACTAAAAACGTAACTTAAATCATTCTTAGTGTTCTTGACTTAAGAGTATTTTACTAGATAAACTTTTTCGATTGACTAGAAGAGTTATATCTGAAGAAATATTTAATCATGTTTCTAATAACATTTGCTTTCTCGTGAAAACTATTTTGCTGAAAACAAATTAAAAATGGCAGTAAGCAAGTACGAGCAAAAACTTCAATGCCGATACAGTTTTAAACTTTCCAATATGATTTCAATTGATAAAATTAGACAAATTATTTTACTTGCATAATCAAATAAATATTTAATAGTAATAATATTCAAATTACACTTTTCCGCTTCAAATTCATTATTACTCTAATTAATAAATAATACTTTACACAAAAAATGCAAATCTGTCTTTAACTGCGAGAAAATTAGATACAGAAACAGCATTTCTGTGGAAAGTCTTTGCAAAGTACGCGATATTATTGCAAAATAATTAAAATATTAACAATTAATATAATATGATATTTCATGACCAGTTAACTATAATTTTTTTATAACTATAGATATTTGGCGATAAGTGAAAAACATGACAAATTTATGAAATAATTGTTGATAAATTGTGTACATCTATAAACAAAACACTGTAAATAATCTACTAATAAAATTTACATCCTTTAGCACTTATAAATTTTCACTGGTTTAGTTTGAAACTCTTTCAACAATAAATTTACATCGATTGATCATAAACTTCAATTACTTTAAATTTCTTTTACTTAAAAACATAGAATATTAAAGAGAATTTAAATTAATTAAATATTTAAACTTGTTGTAAAATTATTATTTTCCACTGTAAACTTGCACAATAATTAATTTTATAACTTTACATGGTTTGTTACGTCGACATTTATAAAGATACATAAATTTCGATTTTAGTAAAGTAATAAAATTTAAAATATATATATTATAAGCTAAATTTACAACTCAGATGCGTGCACCGGATGTATAATTTAAGTAAAAAGTCGTAACTTTAAGAAATTGTATAGAGCAAAAAAAATTATCTCTACTCTATATTTCTGAAATGTTTCAAAAATATTTCTTAAGTATTTCAAAACGTGCGTCAATTTAGCATCTGAATTTAATTGAAAACATATGTACTGCAACGCGCAGTGAAATCTAATACGCACGAATTATGACCATGACTAATGAAGTCTTAAGGCCCGGAATTGGGTCCGCGTGGACAATGTAGGTCAATGAACCTTTAACCAATAAGGATGCATCTTTCCAAGTGTTACCAATGAAATCGTTAACTGTCAAATACACCAATGAAAATATACATTTTCAGAAAAGTCCACACCCATAATTGTGTGGGAGTAAGCATGGTGAAGATTCGTCTCTGAAAAACATCAATGGCGGAGTCAGTCTTGTTTTTGGTGAGCAACTAAGTTCGCGAAGCCAAATTCGGAATACAATTATATACACATTTTAGCTCAGGGGATTTATCTCCGTTAAAAAAACAAGTCTTTTGACTTAAATTAAGGGGTTAGATTTCCTATACATTTTAATTCATTCGATTTCAGCGGTTTGATTTCGTATACATTTATAATTCAGTAAATTCATTAAAAGAAATACACAAATTCAGTTCAATTTGATTTTCATTGGTGCACTTAATTCATTTCTATTGTAATGTGATCACAGTTCCATGTAAATTTATTTATAATTTCAGTGCTTTTATGCTTTAAAGGCTTTTCCGCTTTTTTTATTGAGCTTAATAAACAACATCTAATTTTTGGCTAAAATTGGTTTTAATTTATTCATTTAACCTACCACAAACGAAACCCACGGAAGATCGGTAAAAGATCTTACGCCGTATTGAACATGGTTTATTCTTAACAATGTAAGTATTGTATATGCAAAATATATACATTTGGAAATGTTGTAAGACTAGAGTAGTAAAATTTTTCAAAAACAAAAATAAATTAGTGGACAAACCAATATAAGAAAAAGAGAATTTAGCAATTATTTCAATGGCTCTCAGGGTGTTAGTTGCAAAAAAAGCCTTTTCTTTTAATTGTCAAATAACAAAGTTGACTCATCCTTGACTTAAAATGAACTTTACATCAACGTTGTTACAACAAAATATTCACTTAGTGGTTATTTGATTGTAAAATATCTATGTATACTTTTCGTTAATACAAAGTTGAATCAACTTAAAATCAACATTGATCCAAATGTCAGAATATTAACACAATTATGATTAATGCAGGCCGTGAATTGAGCTTTTTCTTCACTCAAAATTGAACTTCAACATTGATTCAACTTTGCATTAATATCGCCAAAACAATTTTCGGAAATATTGGTGTTCTAGTTTTTCCTCACTTTTAAATTATTTTTCAGTATCTTACAATAAGACTTTATTTAAAATAAAACACTAATGTTTTAAAATGATACACTAGTTTTAGTGTAGACTGTGTTAAATCAACGTTGATTCTAGTAATTTGTTGGTTAATAGTATGTGAACATAATTTCCAAGTTTTAACACTAGAAGAGGTGAAGATCTTTAATTAACGACTTTTGATTTTTATTTGTTTTTATGATTTAATTTTTGTAAGACAAATCCATTTTTCCATAAATTTTCAACGCTTTAACTTAAATTAAAAATGTACTTACAAGCAAATATGTTCGAATTCCCAATATGACAGCTGTCGATAAATTTTTTGTTTAAACTTATGTCATTTAGTATCTTTATAAAAACTTAAATTGTAGTAATATGTAAAAACATTATAATGAAATTACAATGCATATAGCTAATGCATACGTAATTGTTTTACAAAATATATTAAATTCATTTGTAGTGACAATTAGAATGTACATTTAATTAATATTTAATTATAAACACATAATTGAGCAATTTTGTGTTATAATTATTTGAACAAGTTGATAAACAATTAAAAATAAAGTGTTAGTATTTTATTTGATACTAAGAAAAAACTTTCTTATCGATTCAAAGGTAAACAGAAAACCACGGGAAAAAACCAAAACAACGATAATAAAAGACTTTAAATCTTTTATTAAGTCCAAGTATTAAAATAAAAAATGTAAAATATTTTACATCTAACAGGTTAATGTTAAGAAATTATAACATCTTTTGATTGTTAAGAATAAATTTAGATAAAGTTGAGAGTTTGATAAGCATCAAAATTAATCAAAATCTACGAAGCGTAGGAATACATCTTCATAATTGAATCAAATATTACTTTTTTAGGCTTTTAAAAACTAATCGACTTTTTTTATCTTCGTAGATAATTCTTTGTGGTTTTATAAGGTGTGTATAATCATGTATTTGCTGTAATATTTGTTTTTGATCTTATGTTTAAACTACTACTCACTTCACCAGAATTAAAACCAGCTTTCCGGGGATACATACACAATTTTTAAACTTTGAAAATTGTCTGACTTGTTTTTAAACGTGACAGTCAATATGCAAGTAGTCTATACTCCCAAAGATTAATGAAATGGTTTTTCATTCGTAAACTTAATTTAAATAAACAAAATGTCAAACTAAAAATGCAAGAACTGAATAATATCAGAAAATAAATAATTGGATAGTAAAAATAAATAAAAAAAAATGATAAACAAAATTATAATTGAATCCGCCAATTCAAATGTAACTTTTTTATATTTATTTTGTTTTTCTAAAACTGAAAAACATACAGTATAAGATTTTCAGTGAATAATGATGAATTTAATGCATTAAAATTACAGTATAGTCCATTTATAACGAGAACGGATATAACGAGAACTCGGCCATAACGAACAAATTTTAAACATTTGGTTGGTTTTGTATTAAACTACATTGTTAAATGACCCGTTTATTACGAGTCCGGCTATAACAAGAACTCGGCCATAAGGAAACAAAAAAACCCCCAAAAATAGATATTTTTGACTGGTTATAACGAGAAAATGCCACTTAGTGGTGAAAAATTGTAATCTTAAAGTTAAAAAAATTGATAATAGATGTCTATAATAATAAATTTAATGATTTTTGCAAAACATATGAACAATATCATATGATAAAGCAGATAAACAATATTCTATGATAGTGCAAAATGGATGTAACGAAAAAAAAAGCCTTATCAATTAGTCGCAAAGTAGATATTATTAATGAATTGCGAAATGGAAAATCAAATGCAACGTTGTGTAAAGAATTTGATTTAAAAATGAAAATGATGATGATGAAAATGTTCCAGACGATCCAGAAAGTTTAGTGATTTCAGTCACTACCAGTGAAGCATTTTTAGCTTTAGAAAAGCTTTGTTTATTCTGTGAAACAAATTCGGTTGATTGTGACAATTTCTTTTTTCATTATTCAAAACTGAAAAATAGTGTTGAACAAGATCATATCAAAAACAGAAAGAAAAGTAAACAATCAACAATATTAAACTATTTTTCTAAAGAATAATAATAATAATTTTATTATATTAATTAAATAAGTCTTTGATTGCCTGCTTATCTCTAAAGTTCGCTTTTAACGACGATCGGCTATAACGAGAAAAATTCTTTGAATCTCGTTATAACCGGAATTTACTGTAGTTGTGATGATAAGCATTTTAGAGAGCTTTTTTGATTTTTTTTCTCCAGAATCTTAATGTATACTCAGTCGAATTCATGTTAGACTTTGTTTTTCGTAATGAATGTGAGTTTTTTTGATTCATCTAATATTTTTTCCTATGTTCACCATTTCAAGTGCACAAATTCATTTGATACTGATACTGTACCTGGGAAAAGTTTTGGGACAATTTTATGGCTTATTAAAAAAACAACTTAAATCTATTTTTTTGAAATTGAGATAAATACATGTTAAGGAGTTATTTTATTTTCTTTTTTATTTAGAAATATTAGTTTTTATTTATATATTTTTTTTACAAAATTAACTCATTAATCGTAAAGTAATTAATGCTAAACACTTCATAGTATCATATTTTATTGTAAATAATTTTCATAAAGTATATTTTAAAGCGAAGATTTCAAATAATGAATTTTAAATATTTTATCAATAAACATTTCACTTGCCGTATCTTGAAATGTCAAAAAGTGGAGTTCGGTTTTTCTTCCTTTGAGCAATAGACTGGTTTTAAGGTACTAAAATCACTCATAAATATCTTGATGAAAAATTAATAACATAAACAGTTGGAGAAGTAAATATTCAAACTGAAAATCTAGATAATCAAGTTCAATTTGAATATCTGAAAATTTTTAAAACTTAACAATCTAGATATCCAATTTAACAATTTTCGAATGAATAAAGATGAATTTATTGAATAAAAACTTTAAAATTTAAAATGTGTATATCATTTTATTAATGTGTATTATCGAACAAGTAATTATTGTAAAAGGTTATCAAAGGTTATTAAACTTTTAATCACAAAATAGCTCTTTTTCAAAAGTGACAACACGGCATACATAAACCTTTTTAATTATGTTATATTTGAAATTGGCCGACAAAGATGAAAAATTGTATCTGTGTAAAAGTTAAGTCTTTTTTATATTGTTAATTGGTATCGACAGCAAGTATATTAATATTTGTGTAGCACTTTAACTTTAAGAGAGTTTAATAAGATTATGTTTGGCGCTTGAGTCAAACCAACTTAATAGATTTAACAATCTAATTCTATAAGTGAAAGCATGCAAATGTATAAGCTTACAGTCAACATGTTCATCTTTAAAATATGATACTATTCAATAATTTTTCAATTTTGTCTTCCCCATTCTATTAACCTCTATCAGTACCTATTTTTGCAAAAAAAATGCCCTAAAACATTTTAGCCCAATTTTTTTGCTGCTGAAAACAGTACACATGGTTCTGATGAAAGTTATTTCATAAAACCTGGGTATTTTTATATTTGATCACTGGATTATTATGCATCTTCTGTCACGAACTTGAAATAGTTAAAATAACTTAACTTTCTCAAAAAATATTAAAATTGCGATTATGTATTTTAAATTGTTCAGAAAAGTATGATCTTTATGAATCTTAAATAAGTTGGAATGCATCGTTCGAATCTTGAATTCGAAATTATAAGATTACTTAATAATTCAACTTATTTCATGGCTAAAATGTTTCTAATTGTAAATTATTTTGTTGAAAAATGAATTTCTGTAAGCTGTCTAATTTTTTATTTATATTAAGATGTCTAGTTTAGTTAGAACATATTTTAAACAAGTTACCAAAAAAGATCTTGAACTACAAATTAAAAAATAATAAGCCAACTTTGCAATAAATGTTATCGCAAATATATATTATTTATGGGGTCAATAAAAAAAATTTACAGGCATTCTAATTTATCTTAATTGTCCACAAAGGTAATTACACATGAGTGTTTTCTATACATTGAAACAAGTGTCCAAAATTGTTTTCCAGGCACTGTATGTAGTAATTACCATATTTTTTACTTTACATTGTTAGTGATACTAACTCGTAAAATTTTATCCGACTGATTTTTGTCTTTCTTAATTAAAAAATAATTTTTTTCTTTATTTCTACAGTTTCTTTTACGATTTTAATTTTACCAATGTTGACTATTTGATTAATTGAAGTTTTTGGAAAAGTTCTTACTTCAAAAAGAGATTAATTGTATTTTTTGAACTGGAAGAGTTTTTCTCGAATCAATTACCCGTAAAAACTGGATTCCGATGTACCATTTTTAATGAGTAGATATAATTAATATAGTTTTGATTATAACTACATTAGAAAACGATATACAAGCATTTTTTATAAATCTCCGAAAATGTATCAAATTCACCTAAGAATTTGATATCACGAGTAATATATATTCGATGTCTTGTGTTACGTAATCGCAAAATGTTAAACTAACGGATGAAGTGATCGCTGATGGGTGAAAAAGATGGCTACTTGAATTTCTTAGATGTATCTGTTATTCGTAGTACAGATAGTCCTGTAAGCACAAATTAGAACAAATTAAATTGTGTAGAATTTTATCTCGTTTCCAGATCAATATTAAAAAATCAATATTATAATTTCTTACGGTTAAATAAAATTGAAAAACACTTTTTGCTTCTATTTAAATTTATTTGAAAATATAAATTAAAAAAAAGTATAAAAATTTTTGTTTGAATATATTTTGTAACACATCCATGCAAGTAAAATAAAGATTGACTTATATATAGAAATAAATTACAGTATTTATTATGAGCTGGTTTTAAAATATGTTGTCTTTTTTAATATACTACACAAAAAGTGTAAATTATCACAATTTTGACAGAAACAAATTTTCCAGAACATGGACATTTTCTAGAATATGAGCAATTGCTGGAAAATTACTGTATCTGTCATATATATCAAAATCACACCAACGTGTGATACAACCAAAAATTAATCATTTGATTTTAGTGTTAATCGAGTACCATTATAGTGCAAACAAATAATTATTACGGTACTTAATTGGGTTTACATCACAGTTTGATATAAACATCGCCGTCTTTAAACTAAATAATGCTTTAAGCTTGGTTCAATGCAGACCGCAAGGGCGACTCTAAAACTATGATAGCAGACATAGCCTGTTTTAAATTAAATAGTTATTTTTTTATAAATAATTTTGTTTCAGTAATTGAGTATGTGTTGACTTTACACAATTTATATGACAAACAAATATCACGAAAAATATAGCTAGAGTTTTAAAGTTTTTCTTGAAAAATACCTGAGAAAAGTATTGATACAAATCCTCGTTTACAATTTCTACAATAATATTTCCAAACAAAAAAATTAAATTAACTAAGCAGAAGCTTCCAAATGTGATTTTCTTTTATTTATAAAATATACGTTTTTTTTAACAAATGCATAGAAATCAAAAATAGGCATACATTAGTGAAGCTCGGGCAAGGTAGGACGCTTTAGGAATGTTAATTGATAAATTAATAAAATATAGTAATTTTATATTCTTGGTATTATGAACATGTAAAACGACAATAGTGATTGCATATTTCAAATACAAAATACAATTTTAACTATATGAAATAATCATAAATAAATTAAAATAAAAAATGGACGTTTTTGCATTTTAGTCAGACAAGATGAGATATGGAATTATCTTTGAAAAATTACAGAACTTTTTCTTTCATAAAAAATAATGATAAACGTTTCTAAACATCACAATCATTGTATAAAAGGCAGCCGAAACCAGAATTAGAAGAGCAAACTTCATAAATCCATCTCAATTATTCTGAACAGTAAATACAGTCTTTAATTACTAGTTGAACATATTTTTCATCAATATGACTGATTAAATTAAATTTACCAAAGTAGTGAGGTATCTTGACAGATTCAAGAAAATAAAGTTTATATTACATTTTCTTTTTGTTTAACTTTGGCTGTTTCATTTTACCCGGATAGTTAATTTTGTAAAAAAGTTATCTGCTAATTTGTGTAAACAAATAAATTTCAATTCTCATCATACATTATGTTTATGTTGTAGTAACGTTACAATGTTAAAAATGTGAATTATTAGTCGCAATGTATTCTTTGATAAATATATAAAATCTGAAAAAAAAATTAATGCGGTATTTAAAAAAAGATATTAGATTCGTATTGCAAAAACACTCGTTTAACTATTAAGAAATACTTATAAATTTTGAAAACAATAATATTCCCTGCACAAAAATCCAAAGTAGATTTTACTATCTTTCTTACTATGGAAAAAAGCGATGTCTTGCTCAACGGACCGTTTTTCCCAACTTTCCCCTGGGACCCTTGTTGAAATACACAAGATTTAAAAGTGTACCGTAGAATGGGGTAAAGTCGATCAGGTGGGATAAGTCGATCAAAATTATTTTTATACATTTCTGAATTTTACAGCTAACAATTTCTTATTAACCCTTTCAGTCATTTTTTTTATTTTTTAATTAAATCAACTTTTTTGATGTCCAACGTCATTATTCTGACGAAACAAAGAAATTTATGACGAAAAAAATTCGAAAATTGCTTTTCATTGTTATATAATTTTTAAAACATTTTTCGTAATTTTATATTTTTCAGAGTTAATTAATCATGATTTAACATATTATAAACAAAAAGTCGCAATAAATTACCAAAAGCATTAAACAAAATTAAAAATTCAATTTTGAAATCATGTACACGGAAAAGATACTGGCATAACAGACGGCAATAGCTTGGTATAACCTCAACGCATGAGGTTTGGCATGTCGGCCGTCTATTTTTGGCGCACCAGCCGTATCAAAATTTTGGTATAGCTGGTATTTTAGTTGGCTGGCTTTTGGTTATACCAAACTACGTGCAGCATTCGTTCATTTTGAATTTATATTCATGAATTTTGGTATAACAGCTATACCAAAATTTTGGTATAGCTGTTGCGCCAAAATTGTGTACATCTGCCGCGCCAAAAACAGACGGCCGATA
>JABFPM010000398.1:0-29738 GCA_022817325.1 Idris sp. 1 HC-2018 | reverse complement strand
CTCTAAGTTTTTAAACCAATCGGCGTGAATAAGTTCTGGCACTTCCCTTGTAAATTAGTAGTAAACAGTAGTGTGTCCAGCATGAAGTTGGTTCGAGAAAAAAAAACAACAACAAACAAACAAACAAAAATTAATGAACTAGTTATTTCTCAAAACAGTCAAACGAAAACGCACTCTCACTTTTTGTAAATCATTTTTTCTAAAGAATAAATGTTCTAATCTAATAAAGTTCATATAGATAATAAAAATAATTTCCAATAAATTAAAAATGATTAAATATCTAAAAAATTATTGTATTTTTCCAATATATCAAAATAAAAATATAAGCAATTAATACATGGTAGCTGTTATTTTTATATTCAATCATAATGTACAAAAACTAAACGGTAAATTTAATTTACTAAATTCATGAGATTAAATCTAGGGTTATTTGATGCTGTTATTTTATCAGCAACATAACCATGTTTGTCTAGGGTCATATACCACTGAAGATGATGTCAAAATCTACATTATCTGACATTTATCAAACAAAGTTTATAGATTCAGAAGAAAACAAATTGCAAAATGATAATTAATTTTCGTAACTGTCAACAATCAGTAGTTACATATAAAAGCATAAAAAATGCAGTAAACAAATTAAATTGCAGTTTTATATCGTATGTACAAGGACAATCTCCAGAACCTGGTATACGAGAGTACTTTTATTACATTGATCATCAAGGCATGGTAATTTGAAAAATGTATGCTCATTTTCAATTGAATTAACAAAACTTAATTATCTTTTGTTGTTTCTTCTGATAGTTATTTTTAGATGATACTCGAATGAAAAATTTTACATCTTGTTTCAAAGGTAATTACAAATTATTTGTAAATAAATAAATAAATAAAAAAAAAATATATATATATATAAACTATTATGCAATTTCAGACAAAAAATTTTTAAAATTTTTTTTCACGAGACTCCGCATAAATAATACTGGACATTATGCAGACAGTTTTCCGTACATATCTTTATGTGGAAAAGAACGGAATTATATAAGATGTGATGATTTACCAATTGTTTTTACACACGTTATTCAAATAAATGATTCAAAAAATAATCAAGTTGATTATTTTTGTTATGGAAATGCTGGTAACTTGTTAAAAGTAATTATACAAATTAAGATACATTTTTTAACAGGTTTTTTCGATAGTTATAAATTGTAATATTTAAATTTTTCTTTTATATTTATGAATTTTATATTTTTTTGTGAGTATTTAAAACAAAACTTTTTTAGTTGCCGTTTGAACCAGACAAAGTTATAATGGAGCCTCAATCAGGCAGAGTTTATCATCCCGCAGCAGAAGCTATCGGTAGAATAGGCCTTGTAAAATCAAGTTTAGCAATAGAATTCAGCAATTTATTTAAATTCGAAAACGGTGAGGAAAATGTTCCCACAAAATTTTTGTGGCAAAAAAAGTGGTACACCACAGATAATAATTGGTATAAAGACATAATGAACAGCAAAAAATAAAAATAATATTTTATACGTTTAAATTTGTATAATAATAAACATTGTACATACCTTTTTTTATATATATCATAGAATTAATAAAACTTCATTTAATATAAAAAAATGTTTTAACGTTTATTTCAATGTTCTATAAAAAGTTGTATAAAAATACGAATTTGTTCAATATATAAGTTGCAACAATTTTTGTTAAATTAAATAGAGTATTATACACATGATTAACTGTACTCGTAAAAACAGTAAAAAATCACTCCAGTAAAAAAAGCGGCTTAAAAGGCACTTAAGAAACTAATTCAGTTTCCCTCTTATACCGTAATTAAATTATATTTAAATAAATCACTCGGTTTCAAATATTGTCTTGGAAATACGCGTGCTCGAGCGCCCGAGCTGCTGAGATACGTTTTCTCGGGTCAAACGTAAGAATACTTTTAATGAGATCAATTCCTTCGTTATTTATGTTCGGGATTATTGTGTTCAACTTTCTCGCGAGTCTTTGTGGAAATGCCGTCCAACTTAGGGACACGTTTCCCGGCCACTGGTCCTGCGAAGGTGTCCCAATTACTCTGCAAAAGTGGTACATTTAATAATCATGTTTTCTATTTCAATAATAATTATTTTTGGTGAAATTCATTTTTTTAAATTTCAAGGAAACTGACTGAAAAATTCTGTCTAACTGATCGCCCTCACTGGACCCTGGAAACAGCGGCTTTAGTCTGTTTATTTCCGCCAAAATGCAGCCAATCGACCAGATGTCAACCGGCGTTGCATAAGTACAGCCCAGCAAGACTTCCGGTGCCCGGTACCAGAGTGTAACCACCTAAAGTATTCAAATTAATTAATCAACATTTTTGTTAAATTAATAAAATCAAAGTTTTTTGAAGTAATTTAAAAATTCTCACTACAGAAGTCAGTCTCATTTCAAAGTCATAAGTTTTCGCCAGACCGAAATCAGCGACTTTGATTTTGCCCTCTGACGTGACCAGCAAATTTTGCGGCTTTAAGTCACGGTGTATGATCCTGTGACTGTGAAGGAAGTCTACTGCCAGAAAGATTTCCTTTGACATTTGTCTAGCCAAATCGGCGGGCACCGGAATTCCATTTCGAGATTCAATGTACGATGTCAGGTCCTGCTCAATGTGCTCGAAAACAAGCCACAAAGTCAGACTCCGGTCTACGGAGGGGTTTGTAATGTCTTCGTCAGGACTTGGCACTTCACTTCCGTTACCCTGACATACGTCCAGTAATTTGACCTAAAAGAGTAAACGATGTTCAAAAACAATCTATAACCAATAGAGACCAAAATAAGTCTGAATTATTATAACGTTATTTTTAGTTCAGAAATAAACTTAAAGCTGACATAATTGTTAATTAATAAATTTTAACTCTATAATACACCAATGGAGTCATCTTTGTTTTGTTGACTTTTTTTTATGGTCTTAACTTTTAAAAGTAAGGGGGTAACACTATTTAGTTATTCTTAAGAATAACTTCAACTGAAATTCTTTTGATCTGCAAATTTATTGGAAAATAAGCTATAATAATAAGTACATGTTACAAAAAGCGAGTGAAAGATTTTTAAAGACAAAGATGATCCCATCGGTGTAATAACGTATACAAACAAATATTTTTTCAACTTTTTATTTTCAATTTTTTATTAAACGATTCTTACTATTTTATAATTTTTTCATTTCTTACCAAAATTTGATTTCCCATTATTTGTATGATAAATGATAGTAATTTGCATATCCCTTACCAAATATATAGATGTATAAATAATGTAAATTTCTAAGTTAAAAAAGTAAGAGCCTGGTTGCAAGAGATTTAAACCGGAATTTTTCCTTTAAAGTTAAACCCTTACACTTTTCTCTCATAAGACTCGATTGGTTTTTGATGATTACATTATTAGATATGATTTTTTAATCACAATACTGCATTTTACATGCATTACATTATATTTCTTTTTTTATACAGACATTTCGCAACTAATATTGAAGCCCCATAAATGTTTCTTAACAAGGAAAATGTAAAAAAATCCGTACAAATATTTTCGGATTCTTAAAGAATAATTAAGTAGTAATTTTCCCATTGGACCAAAAAAACCCCTACTGTGTAAGAAAAGTTCAATGTATTCTAAGGTTAATAATACCAGAAAAAAATATTTTAAAATAAATAAATAAAAAAACTAACTATATGAGGATGTTCGAAGCGTTCCAACTGTTTCAAAGTTGCGATTTCCCTCAGCGTTGAAATCGGCAGGCCGTCCTCTGTTATTGGAATGCGAACTTTTTTCAGCGCCACGTACTGTCCGTTGGTGAGGTCCTTGGCCTTGTAAACAGTGCCATAAGCTCCGTTGCCTATTATCGATAAATCCCTATAACAGGCATGCTCGCTGGTCACCTTCTGTTCCTTGTTTTCGTTCTGCTTTCCGAAGCTGTTTTGTTTGAGCAAAAATATTTCCCGCTGCACACTCTCGGCTTGGACCGTGTTCTCGTAGCAGAGCAACGAGGGAGTTGAGGCCAAAACCTCTTCGGTGGTTAACGAGTCCACTTCGATGCCATTACTGAGACGAGAATTGTTTGGCTGCTGCTTGAGCATTTTACTTTGGCCGTTCTCTTTGGCTGGGTCTGCCTTTTGGCTTTCCTCTTTGAGTCCGTTTGAGAGCTTCCGTTTCTTTGGTTGCGAGTGCTCGGAGTAAGTTTGATCTCTTTGGACCAGTGGTGCGCTTTTTTCCGATTCCATTACAGCATTTTCTGTCGAAAAAATCATTTTTTTTTTTCTTAGAAAAAATTATAATCTGATGAAAAAATAAATTTTATTTTTATTAGCTATCTTTTATTGTATTGTTTTTATTCCTAGTAAGAAAATAAACAAAATTATACAAATTAAAATTAATATAAAATGAAAATTTAAAAAAAAAAAGTAAATTACACGAGCATAATTTTTTTATGGAGTTCTATCACAACCATAAACTTAACCTCTATACAAAAGAAAGTATATAATTTTCTTCAGTATTACTTTTATTAAATAAAAAAAAATAAAAAAATGTATCAATTAAAAAGGCTCGAAGTAATAAAATGTATAACAATTATTTACCAATAAACCAAATTTGTCCTTCACCGAACAAAAAAGTAAACTATATTGTTGTGACATTAACATTTACTCCGAAAGGCAGGTATGGTTCTTGGAACAATAAAACGGTCCATCTTTTTTTGGAAACAAAAACTAACTTACAGGACAATACACATTTTTATTATTCATCAATAAAATAAAAAGGAAAATAGCGCAACCACACTTCAAAAACTTAACAAAACAGTCTTGATGAATGAAATGTTTTGTACACGCATATATATATGTAGACACACGTATATACAATTTTTACTATACAACCACTTTCAGTGAATCAGTTATGAACATTTGGAGTACGCGTCATGCGTACAGCTGTCGTTTGGTAAAAGGTATCCTGCGCAGAAACATAATATTCCAAGGAACAACGCGCAGGAATGATGAATAATAAATTAGGACGAATAAAAGAAGAGTATAAAAAAAGAAAAAAACATATTTTAAGAGAAAATATATTCAAATAACAAATATTAAAATAAGTTTTTTTTATTATTAATTTCAAATATATTATTATAGTTTGTTTAACTATAATTTTTGTACATTACTGCAGACGGAGTTCTAATTGGGATTAACTGAAATCCTATTATGTCGTGTTTAATGATATAATACTCCCGACCGTTGATTTTTTTGATCGTAGAATTCACTTTTTTAGGCGATGACACTTGGATTGTATGAATGTAGTCGGTGCTGTCTTTGATGTAATTTTCATAAGCATTGATCCAGCTGCCTTGCATAGGCTTCAATGATTTCAAAACTTTTTCGGCATTTTTCATTTGATTTGCAACTCGATTTTTCTTGAAGAAACGTTGATACAACAATTCTCCGAAAAATGTTGCCATTGCGATGGCAAATCCAGCAAAAACTATTATATAAGTTAATTTCAGGTCTGCGAGACGAAGGTTCCTTTCCTTTGACCCTAAATCTCGAGGACAAATATCCGCCTCTGGAAGTTGCGAATTTTTAAACAGCTTAATTAAGCCACCTTCTATTAATTTTCTTGTACTAAAAATAGACATCAAAAGTATTAATTTTTTAATCATAATATCAAGTTTTAATTCTATTTTTTTATAGAATTCGGTTTGTTCCCGCGTCCAAATTTTCCCAATACAAAAAATTGTTTAGAAATTTTTGGGAATAGTGAGACTGAAATTTCTTAAGTTCTTTAGGAAATCTGCAAATATATTTGGAAAATGTCTAAAATAATTAGATTTTAAATGATTTTATTCAAACTGATTTTAGGACATTTCTCAAATTATTTCAGAAGATTACCTACAACATTTTTGGAAATTTCAGTCTCACTTATCCCAAAGATTTTCATACAAATTTTGTATTAAGAATTTTTAGAATCTTTTAACGCCGGTCAATTTTTAATTGTAATTTTTGGAATACTTACAACTTGTTAAACTCATAATAAATAGCCGACTTATCAGCAAAAGCAAAAGCTCGATCAATCTTATAAAGATGGTTAGGCATTATTACAAATTGACAACGTTCCTCCTCTTTGATAGTCTGATTCATTTTTTCCTTATAATGTTCATACAAAGTCAGTTTAGCATAAAGAGATTCCGTAATAAATACTGCATCTGTTAAGAAAAAAAAAATTATTTATAAAAAAATTATATTCGTTGTAATTTATTTGATAAAATTCAAGTATTTACTTTGTTGAATTTTGTAAAGCACGGTTCGATCAATTATTTCATTTTTATTCGGTATGAATTCGCCGTACGTGCCCAAAGTGGACTGCAAATCTAAGAGATGTGAATCATTCTAAAAACATTTGTTAACAGTTTCACAAAATTTCTATTATATTCAGTATTTATTTGGCAAAGTACTTACATGTTCCATCATATAATCGACTACTTTTTTTTTAAATGAAAACCACTTAAAATGTTTTGTAATAAGTGAGTCAAGCGAGGTGATTGGTAATGTAAATTCCGATAAAGTTAAAAAGGCAGTCAAATTGGCGGTATAAAAAGCACTTAAAATAATATTGAAAATCCACCAGGTTGCAAACAGTAATCTTATTGAACCTAAAGATGATTTTATTATTATTTATGTAATGTAAAGTAATTAAATTTTTTTTTCGTAAATTTATTAATACTCACTTGAAATAGGTGAAAGTGTTGAACTTTGCTTTAATAAAGCTCCATAAACAAACCACATACAGCTATGCAAAGAATATTTTTCGGGAGTTTTTGTAAACCGAGATCTGAAATTATTATTAAATTTGAATTAGAAATACAAGTTTTGCAGCAACTTTTTTCTATTTTAGGAGATTTATTGTTATAAATACCTCAAAGTAACAAGCAAATAAAATGCCGGCCCGATAAATAAAACTGTGATTAAAATAAGTATCCAAACTGTAGTGTCAAACGGTGCCAGAAGTCCAGACCCTGTTGCAGATTCAGGTGGCCTTTTCATTAAAATCGTTAATTCCATCTCGTCTAAAACTGTTCCGTAAATACAAGTTCTCCTCAACTCTGGTATAATCGGTAAAAAAGCAACTGCTACATCTACTTCCTGAAAATAATTATTTATCAAAATGCTATTATTATTTTTCAATAATTTAAAATAACTTGATCTTACTTTGTTAATCAACATTGTTACCACTTCATCTAATCCATACGATTTGTTTGTCGGTATTTCAATAGTATATGTAAATTTGAAATATTCTGACATCAGGTTCAGAATGTCAAAAGCGTATCCAATTCCGATTAATTTGCCGTTAAGGATGTTGTATCCTGAATATGGATAATCCTTGAAAAGAAAAAAAAACTTTTATAAAGCTTAAAACAATTAAACAAAATTCCATAAGCTAATTCCTGTAGAAATAATTTATTTTACTATAATTGAATTTAAAAATTAGATACCTGTTGTGTTGTAACTCTAATATGCGAAGGAATTATCTGCTCTTTTTTAAACCCACTCATTTTGTAATTTATAATATTAGTAATTAAAAAGAAAAATTAAACGTAGTTATTACAAAATAATTATTTACAAAACTGCGCTTCATTTAATTATGCACACGATTTGCGCATTACTAATCAAACTGTTGAGTTGCTCTTTCACCTGAAAATTATCCTGGCATAACAGTGAAGTAGTTGACAGATCGATATTAAACACTTGTTGTATGATTGAAATGCTCATCCTTCACCTATTTAAGTGTTACTCATAATTGTGTACATAAAATAGGACATATATGTCTATTTGAAACATGCAAAAATTATTTACATTTGCAATAAATTTAAAAAAATGGTGTTTCAAAAAAAAATTATGAAATAGTTTTATTATAATTTATTAAAAATAAGAAAATTATTTGTTAATCAACGTTCGAGGATATAGACAAAAAAATATACACAGTTTAATTAAAATTTTTAATTAACTTTAATTTATAAAAATAAACATTTATTCATAAAAATTGATTTTTATAGCTAACTAATTATTATTGATTGTAATAATATTTTTTTAATAATAAAATGTTTCATTATATAATGAGTGAAATAAAAAAAGCACTCAAGTTCTAAATTATGTATTTTGTAATAATAATCATTTTATGTTTGTGTTTTCAAAGTTGTATTGCTCCAAAATTGATTGAGGCTTAATAATTATACCTGCAAAAAATAAAAACATGTAGTTTTATATTTTTTCAGTTCATTTTTATACAGTGCAAATTATTTCAGTGAAATTTTAAATATACTTATTATAATTATCAAATTATTTTTATTACAATTTATATTTGTAAAATTGTATTTATATATAACATACTTACAAAAATTAAAATTTATTGGTCAACTGGCTGATATTTCCATTCTGTAGCCTTGAGATATTCCAATTCTTTTCTTAAAAATTGTACTCGTTTTGCATGTAATTCCTGAACTAATTTTTTCTGCTGTTTTTGTATATCATTTTCTGCTTTCATATGACTCAAAATTTTGCTCACAGGTGCTGCATTTGAACCAAATTCCAGTTCTTGTGATTCAGAATTTCTTTGACCAGAAGATTGCCCCAAATTTGATGACAGTGTATTTGTGTTCATTGTGTTATAATTTCAATCTGAAAAGTGAGCTTGTTTTTAATTACTGATCTCAATAAAATAAAAGAAATAACATTATTGCCATATACTAACACTAACCTCATGTTTACATTTCTCATACAGTTATTGACAGATGCGTGCGCACATAAGTAAACGTGCACGACTGCACGTGGAAAAGGTCTGAGTTCTGACATTTAATTT
This sequence comes from Idris sp. 1 HC-2018, assembly GCA_022817325.1. NCBI lineage: Eukaryota > Metazoa > Arthropoda > Insecta > Hymenoptera > Scelionidae > Idris > Idris sp. 1 HC-2018. The sequence continues at coordinate 20,873 of JABFPM010000398.1, read as the reverse complement.
TATCTACTCATTGAAATTGTAACTAAATTTTAAAAGTTTTGTACAAAAAATTCAATTTAATTTTTGATAACGTTATTTTTATATTATACTATTTTTAAAGTTTCTTATAAATTACTTGAATTTTTGTATAGTAAGGCATTGGGTAAAATAAAAATAACTATTTTTTTACAGTGTATTTTGTTGCTATAAACATCATTAACAACTTTATATTTGCTATTTTACAATTTATTAAATTTGTTCGATGAAAATCGATTGCTCATCAGCACCTAGATTTCTTTACTGAAAACCGGATACAAAAACTTTTATAAATGTGCGTAAAGCGAATAATAAAAGTAATATACATATATAAAATAAGCTTCTTAAAATTTATATTAAATGCTTTTTAAATACAGATCTATAAAAATATAAATAACAAAATGAGAACAAATTAAATGTATAATTTAAAGTTTTTAATTTAAATGAAAAGGAAAAAAAATGCAACATCAATAACTTTTACTTAAAATTCCGATCTTCATATAACAGTAAAACGCTTATTATGACCTGTTGGGGTCAGACAAACTTTTTAAATTGAATAATATTGTCTGAGCAAATTTCCACATGCAATTTAAACGGTTTAGTTAAAACTGAAGTTTAATTTGTATTTCAAATACAATACTTTGAAACACATTATGCTGCTCAACATTTTGCAATAATTTACAGTTGATTAAGCTTTTATCTCAGATTTTATTATTTCATTTTATTTGTTTATTCATATCCTGATATTATAATTAAAACTTATTTTAATTTTTTTTATATTTGTATTCAGAACTTGAAATCAATTCAAAACCAGGTATTAAATTAGAAAATAACTTTAAATACTTGCAAAATATTGAGCAATGTTATTGAAATAATAAAATGTATATTGCTTTTGACAAACTATTTGAACTACATGAACTTGTAAAATACATTTACTAGTTGAACACGAATGACTTATTCATTCGGTTAAAGGCGTTTACACTTTTTACGTGCTTATCTATATAGTTATGCTGTCAAAAATATAATTCTATTATTACAAAATAAAATGAGAAGTGCTATTTGCAAACACTGATCTTCTTTTTATTCTTTGTTAGCTGTCAATTTTGTCATTTAAGCGTATATTCTGATACAATTATTTTGCATCGTTGCAGTTTTTCATCAAAGTGCTACTTGTTTTTTTTCTTTACAATCGAGACCCGAACTTGAAAGATTTTACAAATTAAAGTGTAAAATAAAACAGAAAAATTTGGTGATCACAGATTTAAAAAAATCTGCTGAAGAAGCTCTTTTTTTCGTCGCTTTTAATGGCCTTCAGAAATATCCAGTCGATGTCTTTGAATACTTGTTGTGCAGCTCGGGCAGCGTTCACGTAGTAATGAATACCACGAATTGCATAATAATCAACGAGTGGCTGAGTTTGTGTGTGATACGTCGCTAAACGCTTTTTTAGAGCTTCTTTGTTGTCATCAGACCTTCGGACAAGTGGCTCGCCAGTTATCTGTTACAAACAAATATAATTTACATTACATAATTCTACTCAACTTATAGTATGATACAAATATTTATCAAATAATACAAACATCATCTTTCATTGGCACTTTTGGCGGAGCAAATTCCTCGTGATAAGATCTTCCACTTTCCATATGCACTAATCGGCCAGTAATCCGTTTAACTAACAAATCATCATTGATTCCAAACTCAACAACCGCATCCAGTTGTGTTTTCCTTCGGTCCAACATTTGATCCAACTAAAATTAATCATAATTCATCTTATTTTCATATCCAATTATGAATAGTAATATTAAAATAAATAAATTTTTGTATTCATATTTTTACAAACCTTTTCAGCCTGAGCAACGTTTCTAGGAAAACCATCCAACAAAAATCCTTTGCTACATTCGGGCTTGTCCAGGTGATTATCGATCATGTTGACAACCAAATCATCGCTGACCAGCTTTCCTTCATCCATAATTTTTTTCATCTTGGCTCCCAAAGAAGAACCTGATTTAACCTCTTCTCGGAGCATGTCTCCTGTTGATAAATGACATACACAATACCTGTCCTTAAAAAGTGGAGCCTGGAAAAAATCAAAGAAGAAGAAATAAAAAAAAGAAGAGCATAAAAATAACAAAAAAGTCTTTGCGTTCCGTTGTTTATTGCATAATTATGAGATAAACTGAATTGCATAACTTTTGATCAACAAAAAATGATTTTAAATTATTTAATATGTAAGATTACAATTTCAACTTTGCAAATAGTGTCATTTGATTATTATTATATGTGAGGTTTCTCTTTAAAGAGTACCGCAAAACATTTTCTCGGTTCAAATTCCGCTTTAAAATTAGCACTGATCAGTCAACGCTTGCTTTTTTTTGAATCAATATTTTTAGAAGAAAATACTTTAATTGCTTTTATTTTTAAGGTCACAGAAAATCTAAACTCGGAATAAATATTTCATTTATACAATTTTGATCAAATAATTTAAAGATTTTTTCTTTAAAAAAATCTTTTTATATGTTTAATTGTATTTTACAAATATAATACAGCAAAAACAGGTTTTAAGATGAAATGAAAGCCGTTGAAGTTTCACTAGAAAGATCATATTTGATGTAGATTAACTGTAAAAATAGTTATACTTTATCAGCAAGATAAAACTTATTTTACGGTAATAATATATATTTCTGCTAAATTTGTAAACATACTATTAGGTAAATACTATTTGTTTTTTGTATGTTTTATGTAATCAGTAAAAAAACTTGTTTTGTCTTTATAAATTTATCAAGTAATTACTTACGTAACAAATTTAATGCTGGTATTTTAATTCAACAATTTAATCTTTTCATTACTAAATATCAACAATTATCTGTCAATTGAAGCTTTGTCGTGAATAGCTTACATTAATAAGCAATATTGAAATGTCGTATTTGCTTAACAATGGATTCGTCTAATAAGATAACCAGTTTTGAGAAGAATAAGCTCCATTTAATGATCAAAATAAAAAATATTATTACTAATTTGAACTTAGTAATTGCAGTTTCAAAAAAAAGTAAATTTAATAATAATTACCTGAGTTCCTTTGCCACATCCGGGCGGACCCAAAAAAATTGCATTGATACCGCGCGACGGCGTTGGCAATTTTTCTTTCGGCACAACTCCAGCATTAGGACTCATTTTTCTTTAAGTTTTTCGTTGTATCAAGTCAACAGAAAAATATTGTTGAATCCTTTTTTTGTCGGTTTTCAATCGACAATTGTGAAAATCGAGAATAATTGAACTCAGCTGCAAAGTGCTTGCTTAAAAGTGGTTATGCGCAAGTGATCGAAGCGTTTGACGTGTTTTCGATTCTGCGCAAAAGAAGAGTGACAAAGACAGCTTTCCCGAAAAATTACCGATTTCATGCGTTACCACGCGGAGTCGCTGAGTACCTTTCTTTTGCAATAAGAGATGGCGTGGCAGACAAAAACACAAAGTAAAACGGAAACTAGTGGTAATACTGAATGTATTAATAAATTCGAATCATGAAATGTATACAGGTATCCCTCGTACAACGCGGTAGTTCGATTCTGTGAAAACACCGCATTGTATGAAATCGCGTTGTGCGAGACCTTGGCCTTATGGGAAATTGGGGGTTCGGTTCCATAGACTAGATGGATCTAATTAGTCATACATTTTTTATTGATCATCATCATCATTGAATTTTCACTTTAGTTTCAAGAGAGATGACATTTCTTGACTGAACACTTTTTCCATTATTATTTTTCTTCGACATATCACAACTGAAATTAAAATTAAAACTAACAACTAACGACGAATATCAATACAAAATGTAAAACTTTCATGTAAACAAACAAAACATTGTAATGATATTGCATGAGATGAAGTAATTTTTGAAAGTGTCATACATACTTGGCTCATAAAAGTTCATAAAAACAATGTTTTTGTTGTACGAGGGATATCTGTGCAAGCAACAATGCTTTACAACATTTTCAGTTGAATTCTACTGAATTTCTTTCTTACTGATTTCTCAGTAGGTTTGTTAAATTCTAAACAGTGATGTCTAGACTAGTGTAAACATAATAATATAGTAGTTCCTATACAGAGTAACCAAGGTTAGGTTATGTTCATGGCGAAATTAACTAAATTCCCTATTATATTTTATTTGAATTTGTTTTCCAATAAAAAACTTATAATTCAACATGATTAAAATACGTGAGTTTTCTATTACGCAATTTTTCAATCGCGTTATAGCGAAATTCGCGTTGTACAAAACCGCTTTGTACGAAATTTTGTCGCAATTTCAAAATCGCGTTATAGCAAAACCACATTGTACAAGTACCGCGTTGTACGAGGGATACCTGTGTAGTACAATATAAATAGCTGTTATCAATTAAAAAGTACTTATACGTATTTATTTAAGACGATGGAAAAGTCCTTTTCTCCCAGATTTAGAAATTTTTTATTTGTAGTTAATAAAATAATTTAATTTTACATAACATTAGAATTACAATAATTCTTACAATAATTGTGACAAAAAATTTTTATATATACGAAACTTAATCCTGAACTTTTCACATTTCATTAAAATTTGTCAAACCATTTTTAGAGCGTTTGTCGAATTAGTCGATGTAAAAATACATGTTTTTATATAAATAAATGATCTTAATAAATCGAGCTCGTAGTAACGAATTGAAAGTACGTTAACATTTGAGAATTATAGGTTTTTCGTATAAATATTTTTGTGAAAAAATCAGTATTTCTATGACGCATACAATAATTATACAAATCAAATTATGTTACGTAAATAGACCGTGAAACAAACAAAAAATGTAGTGTATACAAATCGAGTTCAATCAATAACAATTATTAAAATTAAATAAATAAAAAAATTAACTATTTACAAACTTAATTTATTGTATTTGAATGTATATATGGCAACTATCATCAACTTTGCTTTTTACTATTCAATTTTTTTATCTTTTCATTTAACTTTCTTTTCGATGTTTCCATTTCTTCTTTTTCCGGACTGACTACATTCTTTTTGCTCGATTTATCCACTACTTCAAAATCATTGCTAATAAAGTCATAGTAACAATATAAAAATGAGTATATAAGACCCAAAGAACAGTATATTGATGTTAACATCAATGGAAGAAATGGCATTTTATCTGCGAATATAATCTTGTGTAATACTGTTTCGTAAATTGTTATAAAAGGTAGCAGTGAGATGTAACACAACTCAGGTAATTTAAGTAACGTCGAAGGTTTGAATAGTTTGGACAATAAATAATGAGATAAAAGTAGCGATGTAATGGATAACACTATTTTAATGGGAGTTAATTCAGTTGAATGTAAAAGAGGTAATAAGGCAGTATGGCCAGCAGCACTTGTTACCATAAACTGCCTGCCATATTTTCGATGTTCAACTCCCAAAATACTGAAATAATTTAAACATAAATTTAATAAAATATGTTTTTTTCAAATCTTAATAAAAAAATATACTTTTTTATTTATTTAATAATTAATTATATAAATTATATCTTACCACAATGGGAAAACAACTGTTAAAATCGCTTTTTCATGAACATGCCATCCAAACATAAAAGAACAAAATCCACTTATAACAATGGATTTTAAGAAATTCTTTGGAGCCAGACTTCTTTTTGATAAAACAAACAACATAGGCTAAAAATTATAAAATTAAACGAAGATAATAACAATTTATATAAATTGCAAGATATAAAATAGAAATTTTAAATAAATTATTTACCAGCATAGATATAAAAGTAATAATAAATGTGACCAAAGGCGTTGGTGTAGGTAAAATTGTGAAAACTTCTTCTTGCACCAATCCCCCAGTCATTGAAGCAGTTTTAATATTTTTCAAGTTTCCAGTGTACTTAAATAAAAATGTCAGTAGTTTGTCGATTCCTACATAAACTGCCCAAGCATTAGGAGCCCAATATGCATGCACAAGTCCTCGTTTGAAAGGAAATAATCTTGAAAAAACCTTAAAATACAAAACAGTTTTTCACTTTCTTAAATTGCAATATGTTTATATAATAATAAATTTCAATTAAAATTACCTGGGGCAGTTGGTTTATAAATATGCCAAAAGATAAAATAAGTACAATCGTAACTATGCTCGCTAATTTTAAAAACCTGGTTATAAAGTTTTTCTGAAAACACCATTTCAGTAGCCATATAATATAAACTGGAGCGATATATAGATATATATGCTTCAAATTGAGTAAAATTGCAAATAATAATGCTCCAGTCAAAATGTGTTTCTGAAAATTGTCATGGAAATTATTAAAGAAGAAAAGTTAATTACTTATGTGAAAAATAAAAGAAAAATATAAATAATTACCTCGTTCTGAGTTTTATCTTTGTTAACAAAGCAAATAAATGCAATGGATAGTAATAAAATTCCTATTAAAAATCCGTTGTACTGAAAATGTATATGGTCGACTACTAAAAGACCAATATTTGCTAGTGTTAACATTACAAAAGTTATATATTTATTGTAGTTATTACAAAATTGTCTCCCTAAGCTGGAAAAATAATAAAATAAATTGTATTCAATGACTCGATATTTATTGAAAGAAAATTTGAATTGTATAAATTAAATATCTTACGTGTATATACTGAATGCAAAAATACAATCCAGAACAATGACTGTGCCACGTTGAAATAGTTTAGTATTGTTTGACACGTAATTTAGATTGTCAATTTTGAGCATTTCTGGATCGAAAAAAGCGGCAAATCGACTAAGAATATATTCAAACCATGCAAAGAATGGAGGATAATCCAGAGTCCATTGTGACTTTTCATTTGTGTACCACTCATTTACAGGTAAACTATGAACTATTGCTAACCAGTTTCTATGAACTTCAAAATCTGTTGAGTGACTGAAATAAATAAATTATTTATTTAATTAAAATCTTATAATTAAACTAAATTAATAGTAAAATTCATCAATTAGCAATTTTTACATGGTACATGATCAATATTCAGATTGCCAAATTCTCTGACAATTCCAGATTTCCCAGATCGACATTTACATTTTTTCTGATTTTATTTTTGTTCATAAAACCGAAAAATTTTGTTGTTCTAAATAAAAAATTGATTTTTTATTAAAAAAAACAAAAACAAACAAAAAGGTTTTACTATCTAATAAAATCTAATAAAAAATAAAAAAGTGTATTACTATCCACTAATAAGAAAAATAAATTTATAATTCAAAGTTTATAATCAAAATTAATTTTTCCCTAATCTTGAGCTACATTCTCTGATTTTCCCAGTTTGAAAATATTCCCTGAAATTGTAAATTTTCCAGGTCCTGTCACCACCATGATTTTAATTTTTTAAATATTAAAATAAATTTACTTAAACTAAAATCAATAAATTATTATATTTAAAATATTTTTCAAAATTCAATAATATTAAAAACACTATTGCCACCTAACCTAAAACTTTACGTTATTTTGCAATAAAGATCAATTAAATTGTTAACAAATTTAATTGTTTTTAATATTTGCAGTAATTAGTGTTAATAATGTATCTTAAATCATTGTTATGGTTACAATTGGTGTGTAGCATTGATAAAAAGTATCATAACAATATTGTACTTACTAGATTGGTATAAGTATCATTTTTATACAAGTGATTAATACAAAACTACATTTTAATGCATTTAAATAGTCTTTATTAGTGATTGTTTTATCCATTTTTGAAAATGTTTTTGCAGATTAAATTAATGTATTTCACGTTGACATCTCTTCTTGGAGCAAACATTATCAATATATTCAATCATTTTTTGTTATCACGGTTGGTGGCGACACTGCTCAAGACAGGACAGCGCTTAACTCAAAAATCTTTTGAGGAAATTAGAGATTCTATTTGGAACATTAGGGTTGTTTGATGAATACACATAATTTTTATTTTTTTAACGAAAAAGTTTTCTAAATGAAAAAGTTTGTATAAACAAAAATTCAAATTTGGATTTTTGTATACAAAGAAAAATAAGTTTGGAGGGGTACGATATTTAGAACAAAATATAAAGTACGTGAACTTTTTACGAGAAAGTAACGATAAAATTATGCGCAGGATTTTTAATAGTATTAATGAAATTTTAATAATAAAAATATTATTTAAAAAAATATTTTTTAAAAATTTGAAATTGAAGCTTTTGCATTTTTCCATTCATAATTTTTAAAATCCTACAAATTTAAATAACATCTTTTTAAAGTTAAATTCATTTTCCAAAAAATTGTCGAAGATATAAAATCCAAATAAATTTCACGTCAAATTATCTTTATTGTAATACAATATCTGCTATATGAATTTAAAACAGGGACCATTATCTCCAAAATACTTTATCGAATCAAATATAACAGATTCCATTAATAAACATTAAATTTTCAATTAATAGAGTTATAATTTTTTTATATAAAGTAAAAATAATAATAAAGAATAATTCTTGATCACTATCTTTAACTTAAAATTATAAATATAAAGTTATAACAAGGAAATTAATCCAAAACATATTTTCTAATAAAAAAATCAATTAAATGGAAAAACAAGCTAAGTACTCTCGACTATAGAATTTATTTAATTAAAATCACGTTTATTTACACTGCAATTATATTTAAAAGAGATATCAATGGATGAAAAGAATTCCTGACAAGTTTATTTTTCAACAATAAAAGTTTGTAATGTATTTATAACTTGAATTTTAAAATTGAAATTTCTCAAAATGCGAAAAGTCAACTTACATGTTATTCCATTCGAGGCTTCAATTTTAGACAATTAAAAAATATTGAACACATTATAAAATTTAATTTTTATTTTTAGTTAATTTATTAATAAAGAATAATTCAGTATAATTTTTCAATAAATAAACTAAAACTCAATTTACAGCTGTAATTTTTTATTCAAAATAATAATAACAAATTAATTTTTTACTGCAAAAGAAAAATGTTTTATGAAAAAAAACTAATCACAAATGTTCGCTTTTAAAATAAAAAACTAATTGGTTTTGATTAAATTGATATATTTTTTATACAGCTGATAAATTTACTTTTTTTATTATTACTTTGTAAAAAATTTAAAAGGAAAAAATTATATTTCAAGTTATTTAACTTTAAGTTTTGATATTAAATTAAATTTCAAATCGTCAAAATTACAGTAAAAGACAAAAAATTACATAATTATTCTTTATCAATAAAGAAATTGATATCGATAAAAAAATATTTTTCACATTTCTTATTATTTACAATTTTAAACTTCTATTAATTATGTTTTAATATTTAAAATATGTATACTTATTAACATTTTTGGTTTTTCGTTTTTAAAATTTTAGCGGTAAAATTCAAAATCCTTCTTACGTGTTTACAATTACCTTTTTGGTATTTACGTAAAACAAAAATCTTACGTTTTTCAAAATTCATTCTACTTATTGAATCTCTTCACTAACTTTCATATCATGAATACAATATACAAAAAAAACTCTAGTTTAAAATATTCTATAGTTTTATTCGTAATTTGAAAGTAAGTAATTTATGAATGTATAAATGTCTTACGTAAAATAAAAATAATTTTAAGATATATAATTCTAATTGTAAACTGAAAATTTAATAATAAATTGAATAAATTCAAATAAAAACACAGATCAAAACTTTATCATGATTTTTTTCCAATTAAAAAAATTAATATTTTATTATTAAACTTTTTTTAGAATTTCATTTGTAAAACCTAATTTTTCATTTTTTCTGAAATCTTATCTAAGTTGCAAATTTGAATATTATCAAAAATACAATTTTCTGTGTAAAATAAAATTCAGCATTGAAGAAAATATTAACTAGAAAAAGTTATTGAATTGAATGACAAAATAAAAGATTGATAATGCTTAGTATGCAAAAATCATTTCTTGAACAACGATTTATTGTTTATAAATATTTTTTTTTCTTTCTTTTTTTTTTAATAAAATTTGATAACGAAAAAAATTTTTACATATACATCATTATTATAACTGATACTATGGCAGTATTAAATTGATGATCTTATTTAATCATTTTCAACAAAAACTAAAACATATTCATTATTATTTAAATAATATATATAGATTATGAATCAGACTTCAATTTTTCGATGATTACACATTCAAGTATAAAACTAATATTTTATTAACAATTACTCTTTAATTAATTAATGTGTGCTGATAACATTAATTCAAACTAATTATCCTCATTCACTACATTACTACATTGATTCGCTCATTCCGTCGCTTTCTGTAACTAAAGCACGTTCTAATATAACTCGGCCTTCTTTGTAACGTTGAGTTTCGTCTGTTGCAAATTCGTAGACCCATCCAAGTTTGGCATCACAATTTTTGCAACTAACGTCTCTTACCATGTGCCTTCCAGTTAACATCACTCTATCTTGGACCTCGCTAAAATTTAATATAAAAACAAATTAATTACACGTATTCAAAACAAATTTACAATTCAATTAAATAACTTATTTGTAACAAAATAGAAATGTTTTATGTATAAATATGTTATACATAAATATAATTTTAAATGTAAATATAAATTAAAATTGATGCAGAAAAAAAATACAAATGTATACAGATGTATAAACTTTACCTGTAATTAAGGTTAACGACTTTGTTAAAAAGAAATGCTCTACCAGTAGCACCTGTGAATCTCGTGCTAATCAGCTGAGTTCTGTTTGTCAAATTGGCATCACAGGAGGCACAAGAAAAAAGACGCGTTCCTCCAATATGTTCCAGAAAGACGACTCCCATCTCGCTTGTTGACGATTAACGAATTCAATTTGCAAATTCAGTCTCTTCAGTAATTACTCATAATTTTAAATCAAAAACAAAAGAATATTGACGTAAGAAAATAATGTCAAATGTTGTGTTGTTGTTTTGAAATGGCTTCAACAGTAGTCAAATTGTAACATACAATTTTGTGGCCGATATTTTTCTAATGTTAATGCGTAGCATAAAGACCAGCTATTCTAATTGTTATCAGCAATTTTATTATTCAATAACTCGGTCCTTGTCACACTTACAATACTTTTACGCTGAGATTGCGAGCAAATTACCGCTCGGATTATTTAATTTGTATGCATTTTCATTGAAAGAGAATAAAGCAGCTCTTTTTTTAGATTACCAATATATTCTAGACATTGTGTTTGATTGTTTATCATGTATACTTGAAGTGCGTTCTTCAATTGCACAGCTCTGTCTTTGTTGTGTTCTGCAACAATTGCCGCTCAAGTGCAACGGCGAGACAAAGACAGAGCCAACTCCTTGTCCTTTTTTAATGCTTTGGTGAGAGAAAAGTGGCAAGTACTTGTTGTTATTCCGTGACTCTAGATCACTTGTTAAATGACGTGATATCTCTGCCATTTGGTTTGATTTGACAGAAGATGGCTGTTGGTGGAAATGCAACTGATAGACTGTCAGGTGTAAAAGACATTTGTGCTTTTTAAGATCAAAATTAATATTCAACATGCACGAAGCGTACGAAGCAACTCCTATTTTAAAATTATCGGTCCAAATTGAGTCGATTGCTGCTTATGGTATGTTTTTTGAAAAACTATCGATATTTAATTTTCGATAACATTTAAGTAATTCTTTATTGATATTTCTTCGGCAGACAATAATCTACTTATTGGAACGAGAGAAGGTCATTTATTGATGTACAATGTTCCATGTGACTCAAACGAAACTCACAATTTAGAACTGCTGAGGTACAATAAAAATTTTAGCAAAAAAAGAATTGTTCAAGTTGACATTGTTCCAGAATATAACTTATTGATACTTCTAACAGGTATATATTTATCAACTTTACTATACCTATATGAGCAACTCTGCAGATATTATCCTTTTAGTTGTAAAAAATCGAACAATTTTTGGCTGAGAGAACACGTTTTTTTTGTTTTTTGGCTTCTATGATATGTAAAAATTAGTGGTGCTCTTAAATATTTTAAACATCTTGACATCTTTAAAATTGCTCATTAAATGAACGGGAAAACCGTTAAAAAGAAAATATTTGTAGAAATGCTTGTATAAATTATTTATTGATAAATTAAAATTAATTTACATTTTTATTAAACAAGAATGTAACACTTTTCTAGATAACATTGTATGTGTGCATGATCTCAGTTCGCCAAAAATTCAGGAAATCTATCAGCTATCGAAAACCCGAGGAGCAAATATTTTTGCCCTGGACATACACAGAACACAGAGTTTGACTGGCGAAAAAAATACTGTTGTCAGACTGTGCGTAGCTGTGAAACGAAAACTGCAGTTGTATTATTGGAAGGAAAAGAAGAAATGTTTCGAAGATTTTTCCAAGGAAGAGCTTACAGTTCCTGATATACCTCGAGAATTAGCCTGGTAAATTTTGAAACCTTTTGGAAGTTAATTGTAAGAAAATTTAAAATAACATGTTTTAGGTGTGGAGAAACACTAGTTCTGGGTTTTCGAGGATTTTCGTACACTCTTTTGAATTTGAATGGAGTTACAAAGGAATTATTTCCCACTGGAAAATCTCCGGAACCGAGTATAACAAAATTATCGGACAATACATTTGCTCTTGGCAAAGATTCGCAATCGATATTTATGGACACAAATGGAGAATTAATTCAACACAATCCAGTGAAATGGAGCGACTCGCCAAGTGTTATAGGTTTGTAGCTGTAAATCATGAATTTTCTGAAAATTGTTTTTAGTTGTTTAATTTAAATATACATTTATTATTACTTTATATCAGCTTGGGATGATCCTTATTTGTTGGGAATTGTACATAATAATTTGGAAGTTTACACCATGGAAGACTGTTCGCACATTCAGACCATTTGTGAATTAAATAAAGCTCGGCTTATATTTAAGTGTCGGCAGGGTAAACTTTATGTTGCTTCGACGGTGCAAGTCTGGTGCATTCGTGCAGTCGACCAGATGCAGCAAATCAGAACTCTCCTGGAACAAAATCAGTTTCAGCTGGCTTTAAAACTTACTGTTAGTATATACATTTTTTTTTTCAGTGCAACTTAAAAAATAAATTTTACAGTTATTATTATTACAGAATTTGTCCGACATAAGCGAGGAAGAAAAAATAAAGAAGACCTGCAAAATTCAAACACTCTATGCGCATCACTTGTTTTATAACAAAAAATTTAAGGAGGCCATGGAACAGTTTTTGAAACTAGGCACAGATCCTTACGAAGTTATAAGGCTCTTTCCTGACATGATTTCACAACCGACGAATGTTAATGACACAACTGAAACTGTAACGGGTTTATCAAAACTGCAGGGTCGGGACTTAGAAAATGGCTTATTAGCTTTGATTGGTTTTTTGACGGAAGTGAGACATAAGCTTTTGGGGGATAGTCAGTCTCAAAAAGATAAAGCTGATAAGGACAAAGATTTGTCCCAAGGTCAAAGGTCAAAAAATATGACTGCTGTGGCAACTGAGCAGTTGCTCAAAATTATCGACACCACTTTGCTCAAGTGTTATTTACAAGTAAGTATTATTATTATTATTATTTTATTATTTACATTTATGATAATAATACTTTACAAATTTTAGACAAACGATGCATTGGTGGCACCTTTACTGAGATTAAATCACTGTCACTTGGCCGAAGCCGAAAAAACCTTATTAAAATACCAAAAGTTTCCTGAGCTTATAATTTTGTATCAAACTAAAGGACAGCATAAAAAGGCATTGGAATTATTAGAAAAACAAGCAAAAGAGGTGGACTCCAGCTTAAAAGGATCCGAAAGAACGATTCGTTATCTTCAGCATTTAGGAAAAGATCATATTGACTTGATTCTTAAATTTGCTGGCTGGGTGCTGGATCAAGATCCTGGAGAAGGGCTAAGAATATTCATGGAAGATGTTCAAGTATAATTTTTTTTTCTTTGCCTAAAAATTATTACATATTAAAATTGAAATTTCTCAAAATGCGAAAAGTCAACTTACATGTTATTCCATTCGAGGCTTCAATTTTAGACAATTTAAAAATATTGAACACATTGTAAAATTTAATTTTTATTTTTAGTTAATTTATTAATAAAGAATAATTCAGTATAATTTTTCAAAAATTATTACATATTAAATTTTTCAACAAGATAAATTAATTTTAAAATTATTGTTCCAGGAAGTTGAACATTTGCCAAGGCCAAAAGTGTTAGACTATCTTTTACGCTGCCACAAAGACTTAGTCATTTCCTATTTGGAGCACGTTGTACATGTTTGGGAAGATACCAATCCATTATTTCATAATGTTCTGGTGCATCAGTACAAGGAAAAGTGTTTGGCTGCAACCAATGTGGACGCAACACCAGCAGAAAAGCAAAACGCCCAACATATAAGAATAAAGTTGCAGCAATTTTTAGAAAAATCTATTCATTACACTCCGGAAACTGTTTTGAGAGACTTCCCTTTTGATTTGTTGTTTGAAGAGCGTGCTATAATTCTGGGTCGTTTAGGACGTCACCAACAAGCCATTGCTATTTATGTACATTTATTAAATGATATTTCAAAAGCAATACAATATTGCAATAATGCTTACACAAAATATCAAAGTAAGCTGAATTATAATTACAATTTTTATAATTTTTATTTTCAAATAAACAAATAATCTGTATTTACAGCTAAAAAAGATACTGAAGGTTACAAGCCCAACGGTGATGACGAAGTTTATGTTTTATTGATAGAACAACTGCTTAAATCTGGAACTGATAGTATATCTGATTTAGCAATGGCTGGTAATGACTTTATCAATATTAGTAAAAAAAAGTTTTTTGTTGAAAAAAAATTATTTACTCTTTTGATTTTGAATATAAATAAAAAAGTAATACTTTTTTTAACAGCCGGATGTAATTTAGAAGTTCAGAAAACAGCTCAGCCTGATTTAGAAACGGCTCTAGAGCTTTTGGAAGAAAATGCGACTAGAATCAAGCCGATGAAAGCTTTAGAAATTTTGCCTAATAACGTGATGATTGGATGCATTAAGCATTTCCTGGAAGCTAGTCTGCAAAATAACATAAATGAAAAACGTCACACGCAAGTTTTGAAAGGGTTGCTATACGCGGAACACCTGCAAGTGCAAGAACAGCGAATGCATTATGAATCCCAAAGCATTCTTATGACGGAATTTAATATATGTCCTGTTTGCAAAAAACGATTCGGCAATCAAAGGTATGCAATTGAATTAGTGAAATTAAAAATTAATTCTCAATTTATATTGATCATTGAACACTGATTATTTGTTGTAAAATATTATTTAATTATTCCATGGTTTAAATATTTTAATTGCAATTTTTTTCAGTGCATTTGCAAGGTATCCAAACGGTGATATTGTCCATTATTCTTGTCAGATACGTAAGACATAGTAATTTTAATCAAGTTTAAAATTAAATATAACTGTGAATATTATTTTATTTTTCATTTTATTTTATATAAATACTTTATTAGATATTTTATAATTATAAATAAATTGAAATACAGTATTTAATACAGTTATTAAGAAATATTAGTTTTAACCTATTGTATAAATAAATTTTTACTATGAAAATCATAATTAAAAAAAGTTTTTTTATTAATCATAAATTTGATTATTAATAAAATAAATTGCAGTTTATTAGGTAGGATATTTTCTTATGAAGGTACTTGCATAATTAATAATTTTTCTTGTTTTAATTAAAATCTGTTTTGTTCAAATTTTGTAATTATTAGGAACAATAAATTAAATTGATTTCTTGGCATTTTTTATGTTTATTTTTAAAATTTTGTTTTCTCAAAAACAAAATTATAATCATTTGAATACGCAGTTTATTGATCAATTTTTTGTTTTATATTTAAAAAATTATAAGAGTTTCTTTCCTTAACGCGTAATGAAAACTGATATAATGGTGAACATAAAACCTTTAATCTTACTTCAACAATTTCACATTGCGGTTTTGGTTATTCCAAATATTAATGTGAAGCACAACATGTGTTTATTAGTACACGTAAGTAGATTGAATTAACATTACAAAATATTAATTTTATAAATAATTTGATAAATTATTTTTATTCTTAAAATATTAAACATATCTTAAAAAAATGTTCTATAATTACATATTTTTATTGCATCTTAAAATTAAACATTATTTACAATTTTAATTTTGCTGCTTTGCAAATTTGATAAACTAAAAAAGGTATGTGTTTTACAAAAAATTATTATTCAATCGTAATGTAATATTTATTTGTTGCAATTCTTCTTTACATTTAATTATAGTTGAAATATAAAAAAAAGAAAACAAACATATGACTAAGTCCAAAACATCTACATTAGCAATGTGAATGACTCCTTCTTATAAACAAAATTAGATTTAATTGTTTGCGTACTTTACACATATAAGAAAAAAAATTCAGTCATTTTTTCTTATCATAAAGTATCGACTGGGTAACAAAGGTATCCCAATTTTAAATAATATCGATTAGCAATTGTTTATTGCATAGAAAAGTAGTTTTAATAAATGTTATTTTTTGTTTTTTTAATGAAGAATGTTATTAAAATATTTTTATTAAGCTTATTTCACTTTATGGTGCTGAAAAATTAATCTAAGTAAAAAGTGATATGAAAAAAATCATAACGTAGAGAAGTGCTGGAGTACATTAGTTACCCAGTTGGTGCTTCTAGGGTTAAAACCCCCTTAATTTAAAAATCATTCCAAGAACTTTCCAACATTTTTAACGACTATTTAACTATATTTTCCATAAAATCTAACGACTCTACAACATTATATATTCAACAGACAAAATTCTTAAAAAATTAAACTTGTTTTCAACGTTGAAACAACGTTGCCAGTAAGTTCTTTTGCAGCATATCCAAAGCAATAAATATACACGAAATTTTCAAATTGCGCCTGCGCAATCCAGGGCCGTAACAAGCGCAGCATTGCTGCTGGCAAAAAAAAGCGGGCTCCGCGCAGCCATCAGTTGCGCGCCGGCCGTGTGAGTGCGAGGATTGTTGGGATACGGTTGTGTGATTGGTGTGCGGCGACTCTCGTCGTCTTATATTTCTTTGCACTTTGTCGTTGGCAGCAATAACACAGGTGCTGGACAATTGGCGAGCAAATTCCCACGTGCAGGTAAGCCCGGACAAGCAAAAAGCTCCGTCGCGGACACGCCTTCCGCGCCTCGGAATGCCGAACCAATCAAAATGGCGCTTGTCCTCGAAACAACGCACCACGGCCTTTTTTGTCGAGCTTTTTAATTAAAAAGCCGGAGTCGAGGTGCCGCGGACACGACCCTCGAAGCAACGTCAACTGACAATCTCAATGACAGCGCGGGTGCCAACAAAAACACCGCGACAGTTGACGCCGACCCGGGTGAAAATGCCCCCGCCTCTCCCGGCCCCGCCAGCCTGTTTGTTTACCCGTTACGGTCGCCGACTCGCGAAGCTTCGTTTGCTTTTTCGTTTTCTCATTTTCTCGGTCCTTTTTTTCATCGGCTTTTCACATCCGATAAATCTTGCACATCCTGCACCTGTCATTGTCCCGAGCAAGAGGCCGAGGTTGACCTAATTTTCGAGCAATATTTGTATTAAGCTAATTTACAAAAAAATTTTAACAGACAGTTTAAATTTAAAGTCTACACATGATTTTATTACCCTGATTATATTTATGAAATTTAGATTTTGTCGAACTATAAATTGTAGATACTTTTAATTAACAAAAAGTAATTGTTATTTTTTTCTTTGTTTAAAATAGTATTAATAAAAAACGTTAATTCATTTGAAGTTGAAAATTAATGTGACGTTTGAGAGATTAATTGTGATCTGTTCGGGGATTTAATTGGTGTTTCATAAGAGTGGACCTAAAGGTTGCTCATGTGTGTTACAGTTGCGAATACATACCTAGAACCTCTAATATCATGTAGGTAGTATAATAATTTATAAAACATAAAGGTTTCTTTACTCAGTTCAAGTAAATGATAATTGAACCAAGAAATGCTCTAATTTAATATAATTTATGGCAAATTTAGATGTCAACGAATTGCAATTTTTTTTACTACAATGCCTGCTTTTCATTAATTTTTAGTTAAACAATACATATGTGCAATCTTACATAAACAAACAATTTAAATAGAATCTATTGTTTGTATGTCTGTTTTTATATTGTCGTTTTTTTCCTTCTCTGTAAACTTTGATTAGGAAATAAATTGCATAACTGTTATCAGTTTACAATGATATTTGAAAAATCACGTAAAATATTTTGGATTAAAAATTAGTTTACTATTACAATTGATTGGAAATAATAATAATAAGTGTTCTGCTCTAAAAAACAGTTAGACGATAGATACAATTTATAAATAATTCATGCATCAAAGTTGAAGTTCAACTTAGTTTCTAACAAACTTTTAAAATAAAATAAAAATCACTAATACATATGTATTTTAATTTTTTTATTTGTCTAAAAATGAATATTATCAAAATGGATATATGAATATTTTTTACATAATGTATTCTGTACTATTTGAGGTAATTTCATGTAACACAATCATCAATTATAGAAATGACGTCACCTTACTCTGCAAGTTTCGCCACTTTATCAGAAAAAAGTGTCTCTCTGACATTTCACCTCCAAATTGTATATTCGAAATATACAAACTTGTTATCAAATCAAACATTATCTTGTTCATTAATTGTCAATAATAAAAATTATTAAAAAATTATTTGATACTAATAAATTAAATTACCGTATAATCAACTAATTAATAATTAGTCAGTTTATTATAAAATTGAAATAAATTAAAATGTAATTGGCAATACAAAAATAAAAGTATTTTAATGTGGCCGAAAAAGTGAGAACTCAAATTTGTTATCTTCGATAAAGTTGGCTCTAAATGTATTCGCATACAATTCAGTCACATTTATAAATAGTTATCTGAGTGTTTTTTTTAATTTATCACATTTAAATCAATACGACCAATGAATCAAAACTGTGTTTAATTTTCTAAACTCTTGGACTAAGGTTTCAGCATTAAGTGTCCAAAAATAAGTTCACGTACTTATGAAGGGATTTATTTATAAATTACATACAAGACTTTGGTTTGTCTTTCCAGAACAATTGCTCTGTGTTTCCAAATAAAATTTTTTTTTTTTTTTTTAAGGTAGAAGGAAGACATTTACACAAAACTAGTATAGTTAAAAAGCGTGAATTGAATGGGTGTGTTTTACAACCTATTGATAAAGATAACGTAACACGTTGAACAAAGACAGATGGATGCGTGCAAGTCGAGTAGCCATAGATTAACACAAATGCGGATGTGACGTTAACCGACATATGTGGAGGCTCATTTTAAATGGGTCCTCTTTCAGTTCGAACTTGATTTCAATTTTCAATTGAGCAAACGATCGACAATGTCAAACCAATTATTCCGCAAATAATTTGTCTAATCTTTCATGAAAGGAAAAAAATAATAATAACAATAGTGTCCTACTTCCGTATTATCTTATCTTTGATATCAATCTATCGAGTTAAAATCGTCCTGAGTATCTCATCTTAAAAAATAAAAAGTAAAAAATAAAATATGTAATGTTTTTTTTAAAAATATAAAAACATTAATTATTGATTTACTTGTTATCAAAGGGCAATAGCTTATTTTTGGTCAGATAAGAATCAAGAAACAAAGGCTACCAAAACAAAAGAGAGATATTGATTTTTTGTTGCAAATAACAAACACAATGCAGAATCTGCTTTGGTAGTGCAACACTTATTAAGTGTGCGTTATTTTTCTCAATATGTCAATTCAGGTCGACGAACTCAATTTGATTTAGGTCATGATTTTAATTAACATGCTTCATGATTATTTTTTAAATGATATAATTTTTTATTGCTTCAGATGAAATGAGGCAGTATTGGATTGTTAACAAAAAAAAGTTTTTATCTTGTCGTTATATAGTAGTTAACAACCGGCGCCACAATGATTGCAGTCTGAAAATCAATATTAACCCTGTATTATGTACATGTGCTTTTCTCCGCACTTTTTTATGTCGGTGTCTCTTTCATTTGAAAGACGTCGTTTGAGATTAAAGGCAACTTTTGCTAGAGTAAAAATGAGCACAAATTTAAATAAACATTGATGGCACTTTGATTTAGGTGTATAATTAAACAAAAATACAAAATAACACTTTCCTGTAAATAAGTATTTTAAATGAGAAAAAAGTTGACAATAGAAAAGTTGTGTGACAAAAAATTGGTTGTGGAAAAAGTTGCTTGGAAATAATTGTCGGGAAAACGAAATCTTGCCCATACAAAGTTGAACATCTATATTGGGTTTACTGTGGTTTTCCTTGAGCAGACATTTTTTTACACATGTGTTTGCGATGACGGTTCGATGACAACAGAATAGCTGGTTCACAGATGACACAAGCTGTTGGATGCTTGCATAACAATCGATAAAAATGTTTTTTATAATAAATTCGTGTGCTAAAAGAATCACATTAGATAATGCAAATGTACTTTTTCATAAATAATTATTTTTGTGAAAATAATAGAGTTAAAGAAATTCGGCAAATCAGATATACTATTTAGGTTGCATTGGTGTCAAAAAACAATGCCAAGTACAAATTGAAAGGTCGAATTCTGAGATACAATGTTAGTTATTTATTTAGTGATCAAATTGACGAGCCATTCGTGTAAATTGAATAATTGAGAAAATTAAAATTGTTTCATTTAGAAATGTATTTTTAAAGATTCAGTATAGTTAACAAACACAAGTTTTATTTTCTTTTTTAATTTTTAAATACATTTTGAAAAAAGAACAATACATTAAAATATTACTATA